>RJWJ010010109.1:0-48205 GCA_004363605.1 Indri indri | reverse complement strand
TTTTGCTAGTCTAACATACTTTATAAACAAATGAGGGTTTCATTTGGGTAATGGAAATTCAAAACAATAGAAGCCTTCCATTTCCACAAAAGGTGAACTCGTTCACAGCAGGGCACGACTTTTTTCTAAAAACAAATGGAGAAATCAATTAATTATAAAAATAGTAGGGAGAACTTTTCAGAAGTGAGTGGAGAATCTGCAGTGGTCCCTGAGGGGCAGTTATTGAATCTGCACAGAGGCTATGAGTTATAAATAAGGGCTAGGCCCAGACAGAAGGTCACCGCTAAGAACAAAGAAGCAAGAAAGCTTTTTACAATCCTATAGGGCTGGTGAAACAAAAATAAAACTTGAGGGTTCTGAAATATATGTACAGTTTTTATCTCTGACCTATCCCAAATCTTGAAGCTGCAAGAACTTTGTAAAAGCAGAGTACCTTGCATCCATTCATGTGCTGTTTAAGAAATAACACCTGCCAAGGGTGGGGCAAGGGAAGGAGTATGAAAACAGGAGATGAGAGTTGAAAGTACTTGTAGGAGTAACAAATTGACCTTGCTGACACATTGATCTTGCTGACAAATTGACCTTCCTGATCTCCCCTTGCTGCAAAAAACCTCTTTTTCCCTAGTATCACTTAAAATCTGGACATAGTTAGAGGCTGATAATCCAGCTTGAACCTTGAGAGAGGAACATTGCTATGGTACAGAAAAAAAACAGAGTTTTTAGCAATGGAGGACTGCTGGTGTGACAAAATCAGAGGCTTAACGTGCCTCAGAAGAACACACAGTCTCCTCCTCAAGATGTTTGTCAAAATCTGAAGCTATCGAAGGCAGGAACTGAAGAGCTAGGTCAAAAAGAACTCAAGAAAAAGTTAAATTTTTGCAGTTCTTCAATGATGAGGAGGCAAAGATTTCCAAGGATTTCTAAGGACAGTCATGAAGCTCCTCCCTCTAGAGAAAAGGCAAATGAGAGGCAGAATGCATTTTCCCAAAATAACCACCTTGCCTTGACATAACTCTCTCCATGGCTGCATTAAGATTATCAGCAGCAACTCACACCCACCTCACTTTATGTGGCTAGCAGAAGAAAAAGCAAAGATCTTTTCTAGTGGAAGATATCATCGCTGGGAGCCTCTACTATTTTATATTTTAAGTTCACAATGTCTAGCATTCAAACAAAAATTAGTGGGCATGGAAATAAAAGAGAGAACCATGAAATTGATAATGTAAAAAAAAGCCAGACACTTGAGTCAATTATTGGTGCGAACTGGTATTCACTTGAAGATAGCTATGATTATTATGTTCAAAATAACAGAGGAAAATAGGGAGAAAACATGAAAAGATGGAAAACTGTAACTCAAACCAGTAAAATAAATAAAACAGTAAAATCAAATGGAAACTCTACAAGCAAAAATTGACATTAAGAACACAAATCAATGGATTTAACAAAAGCAACAGAAAATAGGATCACAGAACTTGAGACAGGACATTAGACAATATCCAAGCTGAGTCACAGATAAAAATAACATGGATCAATAGAAAAGACAATTTGGAATATGGAGACAAAAGTCTTAAAAAACTATTCAACTAGGGCAAAAGTAGTGATTTTTTTTTTAATTTTTTTTTTTGGTTGAGTGCTTTAGTCCAGGGCTGCAGTGAGATTTCAGGGTGTTTTGATCAGACAAATGAGTGGGAGCCTGATGCACTTCACATATTTGTTCACCATTTGTTTAGAAGAGAGCCTGATAGCAGAAAACAGTAAGAAGGAAAATTACTGCTCAGCCTTCTGTCTCTTACAGTGAACAGTTCAGCTTTGGCTTCAAATGTACATTCTTCACTCAACAGTATAAATGTCCCTCATCAGACTCACTTTCCTTAGAAAAACATTCAGCAGACCCTGTTGTTACTTGAGCATGAGTTTTGTAATCTCGCTACTTACCTAAGAAACTTATCAAAATATTCATTCCAATTATATGGAGTTATTCTTTCAGAATGGTATTCTGATAATTATGATTTTCTTCACTTTATCACAGTCATAATAAATTTGGGAGTTTTGAATAAATTGATGGATGTTGCTTGCCTGGCTGGACCATCCCCTCTTAGGCCAGTTTGTCTCGAACTCAGTGTTGTGTGGTCATGCCACATAAAAATTATACTGAGACTTAGCAGAAATAACTAAAATAATCAAAGCCATAAAGTCTTTGAAAGCATCTGAAAGATACTGCTTTAAAGAATGGAAAATTATAAAGTTTTAAAAATCTAAAGCTCCAAGGGGAAATAAAATGAATAGCATGAAGTAAATATTAAACCAAAAAAAAAAAAAAAAACCAGACATATCTTAAATATATCTAAGAAAGTCAAAAGCTCTTGGAATCAACACTTCTTGATATAAAATGGAGTTTATCAATAGGAAAAAACAACTTGTAAAATATTGCTGGAAATGAGTTTGTATCACATTCTCCGTATATTCAGTTCCTTTTTTTCCCCCTTGAAATTTCTTTTCTGAGTTTTTGCTTCTTTGACTACAATTTCAATTCTAGTGTGCATATCCTGATATGTGTACTGAACATAAAGGCTTTGATTGGTCATGGGGACACCTTTTTCTGTTGCCATTGTCATAGTGTGTGACACCTGCATTTACTTATTTTTTTTTATTATCTCAAAAATTGTGCTTCTGGGCTCTTAAGAACTTGCTGAAAAAAGAAAGCATAACAAAACCAAGTGAACTGTATGGTGCTCCAAACACATGTCACCTCAAGGGGGCATTCAGGGTTTATTCATTGTTCTTCCTTGAAAGAAGTTTCTTGTCCTGCCCACTGGATTGAGAGTAAATACTATAAAATTTGAAAATTCCATGATGGTAAGAAGTAGCTCATATTTTTGTTTAGTCCCTTCCATGCTAATGTATAAATCATAACACTTTAAGTGTGAAGCAGGTTGAATGAAAAGTGGAATCAGGATCCAGGGAAGGAGAAAAAGAGGAAACTTGCTTTATGACATTAGACAATTTGGGTCTAAGATAAACACGTTTTTCCAAACATACAAAGAGTTATTTCTTCTGTCGAAACTCAAAATTTAGGAAGTTTTTATTCTAAGGTAGTAAGGTGATATAATCAATGTTAAATAAAAATAATTCACCATTTGGATGTATTTTTCTAAGTTTGGCAATCTGAGACACTTAGGAAATGTCTTCTGCTACAAACATCAGCGTATCGTTCAACAGTGGTTCAAACAAACATGGACTCATTCTAAGCAGTCCAGGACTGATATGATGCTTAGCGATGTCAGAAGAAACCAGGCTCTTTCTATCTACTGATTAGCTATTTTTATGATCAGAGGAAAAGAAAAACTTTTTTTCCCTAGCTTAGCATGATTCTCTGCTCTTTACCCATTTAGGTTAATATAACCAAAGAAAGTGTGCCTGTTGTCATCACATTCATCTCCCCAGAGACCCAACTTTAATTTAATTTCAGTGTGTTTTTATTAGTAATTAAAGGAGGAAGAAAAAGTATAGATTATGAGTATATGGTTACAATTGGGGTTTTCAACATTGTGATTGCAAGATGACTTCTGTATCTTCGGATTTCAGTTCCTTTTTCAGGCTGTATTACAAGGGGGGAAGATAGAAGAATACTAAAAGGCGAAGAATAAAAAAAAAGATATGCTTTTTAAAATGCTTTCCCAAGTCCTCCACACGCACTCTGTGATTTCTGCTTACATAACGTTGGCCAAAGCTGTATTACATTTTCAAATCTCACCTCTATAGTAGAGGAAGAAAAGGGAGAAGGGAGTACTGAGTGGTTTTGGGGTGGCCAATTTATGGCTGCCAGAGTAATTTCCACCTCTTTCTTGGTTTTTTCTTTGAGATCATTACAAAAATAATACATAAAAGTTACAATTGAAGAGTATGATGAATACGTAAATAAAATATAATGTAACAGGTAGAGAATGTGATCCACGACTGTAGTCGAAATGAAAACAAATAAGGATTTAACTTATAAAAATGGGATTAGCTATTGAGACACAGTTTGTTCCTGTATCGTAAAAGAGAACCTTATCCACTTGTTCCCGAAACAAACCCACCTTCACTTCCAGAAGTGAAGAGTAGGAGCAGGAAAAGCAGCATAATTGAAGAAATATTTTATATTATTTAAATTCATGTAGTATCATATTGTGCTTATTTTTTATTTTGATCATGCGCTCGTAATCAACATCTTTTTTCCTCCCTCCTGGAGCTAATCAAACACTGAAATTAAATTAAACTTGGGGCTTTGAGGAGATGAACACAATGACAGTTGAGTAACTCTCCTTGGGGATGTTAATCTACATAGGTGCAGAGCCGCATGCTCAGTAGAAAAAACAAGTTTTTTTGATCCTTATGGACATGATAATAAAATGTTTAAAATAGGCTCTGATATTAAGTGAAAGAAGTACTTCACTCTTTGTGTGAGCTACAGCATGGCAAGTGTGAGGGAAGCACTTGCACAATCTTACTTTTCCAGTAAACATGGAAGTTGCATTTTATCCCATTTGATAGATGATAAAAGGGAGACTTAGAGAATATCAGATGATAATCCAAAATCACATTACTAGTGAGTCGCAGATCCAGGTTCATTCTCAAAATCTGCGTAATTTTCTTCCCATCATATGAATATGTAGGCTAAAGGTATTAAGCATGATAAGGTTAGCATTTTCAACACTGGATTTACACAAAATATAAAAGTATTTCTCATCTGGAGATGTCAATTATGGGCTCTTGGTAAAAGGTGAAAGAATGAAAAATCCGAATATTTTAATTTTTTAATCAACAAACATGTATTGAACACTTACTATGTGCCAGTTACTGCACTGTTACGCTAATGAAGGCCTCCAGTCTGGAGATCTAACTTGAATCAAGGCCAGCTGTCTCTGAGGAGTGGATGAACTGTCTGTTCTTATAAGCAACTCTTAGAAATATTTTTCTGCAAGTTCCATCATTGATAGGAATTAAAGCTTAGCATTCTTCCAAGAACAGGTATAGTCCATATTCCAGATATACAATAGATTCAAATGCTATGGACTCATGAAGTGTAAATAGCCTGCTTAATTTCAGTTTGTGAAAAGTCTTAAAATCTGAGCACAGCCATATTCACACCTACTATTATGGCATTTTTTCAGCGGTACTGACCACCCTAAAAGGATGGCCAAGGTATTTTCCAAAAAAAGATTCTGATCTATTCAAGTGTGTGAACAAGTGCTTGACAGAAACCCCGGAGTTGCACACTGTAGAGCACAGCAAGGAGCACATGTAATCATTTCGTTTTTCCTCTGGATTCCCTGGTTTTTGAGCTGCACTGCCTCATATTAAGCCAACCAGGAGGAGTCAGCTGCAAAATATATTTCCTCCAGTGTTACTGATTGAATTGAACTGCTGAATGGAACCATTTATGGTTGTATTGACAATTTGAATTTTTGGGCTGATTTTTTTGAGGGCTTATGCCGAGCCATCTTAGGTAAGAGTTATTAAACTGGTGCTTTCCACATATGATCCCACTGAGCAAAGCAATTTGTTCTATTTCATACATGGTTTCTCCCTAATTTCTTCAGCAGCAGAAATAGCTCAGAATTTCCTTCCCCCTCTCCTTTTCTCGTTTTTGGGGTAAAGAATATAGATAGTTTATAGACGTTTGGTTGGGAAATTGAGAATGAAAGAAAGCATTTGTTCTAGTCCACTTCTGGTTCTGAGATAAGTAATATATCTTCAGTATACAGGGGAATACTTGTCGTCTTATTTTATAATGGGGGTGGGATGCATCCAGGTCATCTAAAAAATGTGGGAAAGTATTTAGACAAGATGACAAGAAATAGTCTATTAATATCTTGCGTCTGTATCTGTCCACATAAATAAATAGCCTAGGAACTATGTGGAAGTCATGTAACTTGGCAAACTGTTAACTTCTGTTTATGAACTCAAAAGCCAGTGGTATAATTTTTCACTAATGTGAAAAAAATATGACAATGGGCAATAATGGAATAGTGTGTCGAAAACATGTTTTCTTTTCTTGGGAGATACTAAACTGAAAGTCTGAGAAGTTTATTAATACTGAAGCCTGCACAGTGGTGATGGAGTAAGTAAGTTACTATGCCTGGCGTATTTCTTGTCCAGAAAGAGATATACCATTTTGATTTATAAGCACAAGGAGTTAATTAGCATGACAACTTTGGCAAGATCAGGACCCCTAATCAAGATAAGGTTTTTGGAGTTTTGATGGCAAAAATCAACAAAAATTATTTTTAAAATATGTTAATTATTTAGACAAGATATGAGCTCAGTTACCAGACCCAGCTTAGAAGAGTCACAGGATCTGTGTATTTTGAATGAATTATTCCAATAGTATAAAGCCAGGAATGTTAGTTATCCGTAATGCATATATTCCACAAATATGTGTTAGTTATTATGCCAGTAGGTAAAAATAAAGGACAATATTCTCCTGGGGCTCTGGGTCAACTAGTGGAGACAAGTAATCTGTTAAAATACAGTGTACTGTGGCAGGTCCTATAAGTGCTTAAGTGTTTTAGGAGAACAGAGAAGGAGGCAGTTAGGCTGGGGTCTTCAAAAATGGCTTCACCGAAATGGAGTCTTAAGAAACAATTTTTCGTGGGAGCTGTCTTGATCTTCCCATATTGTCATCCAAAGACAGAGTTAAATGAGTTCTGTACATTTTTACTGACGTAGGCCTGATTTGTGGTATTTTTTTTCCAGCTTACTTTAGCACAAAGGTAGAATCCCAACTCTCAATCACTTTGTCATACAGAAACTTCATTGGTTTTTTCAAAAACACATTCTATCAATGATAAAGAAAAGTGCTATTAATTATTGTAGCGATTATATATTTTAATGAAATACTTTATATTTTGCACTTATTTTTTCCCCAGCAGTTTCAGTACAAAAATAACCATTTTTATATTTGGTTTAAAAGTTCCTAATGATTTGGAGGGGAGAAAAAGTATATGTCATATCAGCATGTTCCCTGAAAGGCAAAAGTGACTCCAAATCAGTTCTCCCGTTGACAACCCCCTACCCTCCACTCTTTTAGGCTCAAAAAATAAATACTGACTTTGAGATAAGTGTTTTTTATTTACTTATGTATTTTTTTTTGCCTAGTATATTTGTATATAATATATATCTACTTTGATTTACTTAAAATAACCCAAAACTAAAACATCAAGTTGTTTTCTTCCAGCTCCTTGAGGATCATGTAATACCAACTTGCAGAGCCATTTCTAAACTGATATCTCATGTCGATATAATACAAAAGTCTGAGATTCTTGAATAATAAGAATTATGCATAATTAAGGAGATTTTGGAATTAAGCAATTTATTTGTAAAATGCCAAGGCTTGTTTAAATGTCCTTTCATTAGTTTCATTCATTATAGAAATAAGTAATATTATGGTTATTTATCATAAGTTTTATTCAATACCTTGAGGGTCCACTTTCTTGGAGTATATGGAAATACCATCACATAAAATGTATCGAGTCTTCTATAATTAATTCCTGAAGATATATACATATATTTAGCAAAAAGCTAACTTTGGAGTCTACTCTGACCAAATAATTCTGGTTATATGAAAGGGAAAAAAACATTTTTTACACATAGCTTAAAATTAATGATCAGCTATTTATGAGGCATCATATTACTAAGGCTCTGATCTACTTTTCACTATGTTAGTCAAAGAGTTGTAAGAGTTCAAATAAATGTAGTTATTACTTTTTCCTGTGATTACAAAATATATTGTATTTGATATTGATACTTAATATTCCAGTGCAATCATTAAACCTCAGTCTAGCTATCACCTATTAAAATATTAGGCACTTTTAAACCAAATGTAAATAACCTGATAATTACTCAAAACATATGGATTCTAATAAAAGTATTCTAAGCACTTAAAATTTAACAAATTTATTAAAAAGCCTCATGGGCCCAATGCAAAGTCATCCCAGGTAGAATATTACCTTGGATTAACTTCAATTCTTAATTCTTGGTCAAAAGTGCTATCTCTAATGGACTTAGGAGTGACTTGTACTAACTTATTAGAGTAGCTGATGTCTAGAAATGAAGAGAGTGAGCTCAGCCAGATGATACTATATGAAGCCTCTTTTACCTTAATGACCATTAAGAATCCTTTAATCAAATTCCGTTCTGCAAGGGTTGTCCTTTCCAAGGGGCCTTGTGAGAGATCCTAATACCTCTGATTACCAGATCATCTTACCAACTGGCTTCTAGAAATTAGGTTTGAGCTTGGTTCTGCATCAGTAGGTTTCTTTTTTATTATTATTTAAAACATAGGAAAATTAAATTATATATGTACCGTATTACCCTTCAGGCTCTATGTGACTTGGGATTCACCAGAATTGCTTATATTTGAAAGCTGCTTGACATTTTTCAACATCAGTATCAGTGCCAGTAGAGTTTATATAAAGTGTGGGTAAGATGGATTCCTGCAGAATCTGTAATTCTGTCTTGTCTTGCTTTAGTATCTATGGGTTTGCTGTTTTTCCTTATAGATATCATTTATTTCTGTGACTATATAGAAAAAGAAATATTCATTTATGAAATTAATAAATTATGAAATTTAAATTTCATAAATAATTCATTTACAAAGATAATTCATTTATCTGTTAACCTGGGGGAGTTGAATTGGTATCTGAAAAACCCAAATGTATTAATATCTGCAGAAATTGACATCGAGTTTACTTTTAGAAATAATAGCTTGGTGTTTAAGGTAGTAGAAAGAAGTGACATTAGTTTTGCAGTTTGGCTGACCTGGGTTATCATCCCTTGTTCAAAACTTATTTACTGTGGGACCTTGGGCATCTTACTTTCATCTTCTGTAAAAGCAGTTTCATCTTCTATAAAATAGTATTAGTCATTCCCAAATTATATAACTGTTGTGATGATCAAAGAAAGTATATTTAAATCCAAATCTTGCATGGCACCTGGCATGTAATGCATGTTCAGTGAAAGTTAACTCTCACAGTATTATTATTAGAAACAGCAATATACTTTTTAAAGGCAAAAATTTCAGTAAATTTAATACAAGTTTTAAGACATATTGGCATGCATGCCTATATTTAGCCAGTTTTTTCCAGATGTCTTTTCAATAATTTTTATATTATTTCAAATATGTTATGTGAAATGTGAGGTTTCATTGAGAAAATGTTTTAACAATATATTCATTTTTTAATATTCTTAATGGACATTACTACCTTTAATTGCATAGCATATTTTCATGCCTAGATAGAACTCTATAAGATAAATATCATTAATGAAAGTCAGGGCTTAAGATCTGCCAGAAAATTGAAGTAATTGATGGAGCCTAGGATGCTTAACCACATTAACTGGCCTAAATCCTGATTTCTCAGTATGCTGTTCAAGGCATACTGGCTTCATCCTCCACTCCAATATCTTCTATTAATCTACTTCTCCTTATGTAGGCTTCACTTTCTGGCATCACAAACTACTTTTTATTCATTTAGGATATAAGACATTTTCACTCCTCTCTATATGTTCATGTATCCTTCATTCTAAAAGACTTTTCTAAAAATCATCAATTATAAGAAACCTTCCCAGATTCCCTCAGTTAAAAGTGCTTGCCCTTCCTCTGAACCCCCATTGTTATTTTTATACAGCGGCTTTATAGTATTTATGTTTTTACACTATAATGCGATCATAGTCCCAATGTCCCATCTGTCTTATTGTATTAAAGGCTCTTTGAAAGTGGGATCCATGCTTGATTAATCTTTGTGTCCCTGCAATAGCGAGCAGAAGGTTTTGCACCTAGTAGACACACCATATTTATTTTCAAGAAACTGGTTATAGTTAGTATTTTTTCCATTCGGGATAATGAAATATCATATTGAATGGTAAATGGTGTGATGCATAACTAACTATATACAGTAGTCCCCCCCTTCTCCACAGTTTCAGTTTTCACAGTTTCAATTACCTGCAGTCAACCATGGTGCAAAAATATTAAGTGGAAAATTCCAGAAATAAACTGTTTCTAAGTTTTAAATTGCACACTGTTCTAAGTAGCATGATGAAATCTCATGCCATGTTGTTCTTTTCCACCCTGGAGGTAAATCATCCCTTTGGCCAGCATCTCCACGTTGTCTACACTCTCCACCCATGAGTCATTTGGTAGCCACCTTGGTTATCAGATCCACCATCACAGTACACCAGTGCTAGTGTTTTAAGTCACCGTTATTTTCCTTAACAGTGGCGCCAAGGGTCAAGAGTAGTGATCCTGGCAATTCGGATTTGCCAATGAGAAGCCTTCAAGTGCTTCCTTGAAGTGAAAAGATGAAAGTTCTCAACTTTCCTAATAAAGAATAAAACTTGTATGCTGAGGTTGCTGAGATCTATAGTAATAATGAATCTTCTATCCATGAACTTGTGAAGAAGGAAAAAGAAATTCATGCTAGTTCTACTGTTGGACCTCAAACAGCCAGAGTTATAGCCATAGTGTGTGATAAATGTTTGGTTAAGATGGAAAAGACATTACATTTGTGCATGGAATACATAAACAGAAACATGTTCTGACTGACAGCAATTGGGTTCAGTGCTATTCATGGGTTCAGGCATCCACTAGGGGCTTAGAATATATCTCTCGTGAATAAGGCAGGACTACTGTGTTCTGTAAACACGTGTTTGTATCTTCTTCCTATAAGAATTTTTTTAATGGAGCACACTCATATCAATAGCAATTTATATTTAAAACTCTGTTTCCCCCCTTAAGTCATGTTGAAGAACTGAAGTTTAAAATTAAACCTTAATTCCAAAAATACATACAATAAATGGAATATAAAAATAGAACTATATTTGTAAAGCACTTTTTATAAAAGGTCTAATATCAATGCAAAGAACTTTAAATGTATTTTCATATTTGTAATTGCCAGTTAAGGACTAATGAGCATTTTCACAGGAATAGCAACTAGTTTTTATTTTCAATCCTTAAACATTAAGTAAAACATGATAGTTGAAAAAGATTTTAACTGCATGTCAAACTGAGAAGAATCATAAAGCTAAGTAACTCCACCAGTCACTGAAAGTGGACTTTTTGGTAGGTTCTTAAATCTCTTCAAATTGCAGTTTATTTATCATTTGAGAATGAAGCTTATATAGCACACGGTCGGCCTACCCCGTGGATTGCTGAGAGGATCAACTGTGACTATATAAGCAAAGGAACTTTTAATCTCTGAATTGCTTATAAAATATAAATATTATACTTGATTATAATGCTTGCTTGTAGTCTTTTAAGAAAAATGGTTTATATGTCTTAGGGAAGGGTCGATGCACAGCCTGACACTTCCCCTGTTTTCCCAGGAAGAACCGTGTGCTCAGCATGGACATCCTGGAAAGCCCACAAATTGTATTGCATGGAAAGAGCTCAGAGCACAGACAGTACATACTGTGCCCTCTGTATCCAGCACATGTAAACCTTTCTGTGAAATGTTTAACTATGCGTACATTAGTGGTCCTTGGGCACCCCTGCAGCATTATGTATTTCAGACCCCATGGGGTAAGGGTTGGGGTCGGTCTACTGCAAAGTGGGGTGCATGCAGCCACACTTTCTATATGGATCTGCTAGCCATATGGGTACCTACACATTGCAAGGAAATACATCCTGTGTCTACGCTCTCTTCTCTCTCCTAAGTAAATGCTCTACCACTTGAGCCTAGTGTACATGTTGTCTGTTCTTTGTGATCTCAAGTCACTCACTGATCTCTTCCCTGGGTAGCCTTTGTCTGCCTTTTAACCCTGTCTGCACCCATGTGATATCCTAACCTGAGGCACAAGCTGACCACCTAATGAAACAGTAGCATTTTAAGTTTTGCCATACTGGTTGTGTTTTTATACAGTCTTTGTTACAACTTCTCCATGATTTGCAGATATAGATGGTATTCATGTAGTTTCTTCTATAGCAAAAATAAAATATATCTCATGACAATAAAAATAAGTCTTTGCAACTTTGCCTTAATTCCTATATATGGCACCAAAAATTAAAAAAAAAAAATTCTGCCTAAGAAAGCAGACTTGGCTTTGTGAAAAGAGATTTCATGTGGTAAATAAAGTACACAAGTGTATGGGGAGGAGTGGTCAAGATGGAAGATTTTCTTGGAGTTCAGTGATATTTTTACTTTTCTGAGTTTTCATACATAATGAACAACCTACTAGTAAAAGAAAATAAGACGGAGTTCAAGGGGACTGAAAACTTTGAGCAATGTGAAATGATCTACTTTTTGGTCACCTGGAGAATCACCCAATATTATGAAATGAGAATTCTCTTTTTGATCTTTTTAAAAAGTCCATTGCTATATGCATATCTACATAATCAATTCATTAAGAGAAATGTGAGTGGTTTGTTTCTCCATTTGACAGAGACAGGTCTATAAGGTTTGTCTGTCTATGTAAGCAGATTGGAAGTATGTGAGATACTTCAGGATATTTAGAAACTGTACCGAGAACAGGAGGGACTAATGGAATAATAAATACCAGTGGTCACACTCAGTAACCTAAAAGAGGGCCCAAAAGAAAGTGATAGATTACCCAGTAGTCTCAAAATGAGAACAGACTGAAAGGAGACATCTCCCACCTTCTGGGAGATTGACTCTTAGGATAGTGACAATAGTTGCATTGTTCCAACAATGAGGTGTAATACTGTAAATAGTATGTCAAGTGGGGCTTTGGGTGCCAAGAGATTATTGATAATAGAGATTTTAAAAAGAAGCCCTGTGGGAAAAAGTAGAGTGAGGAAGCAGAAAAGACAGAGACTGTCCCTCTATATTGTTAAGTGTGTTCGATTGTCACTGGTTTGTTCAATCTTGACCAAGCTATGACAATAAATATGTATCCTTTGGAGTTTCCCTCCAATGGTAATAAGGTAAAAATAGTTTCTCCTCTTTTATTTTTTTTCTTTCAACTGGGAAAGAAAACTGATTGTATACAGGATGACTGGGAAACAGTTATTTCCTAGAGTTTTATTCGGAGCTGGTGATTTGAGGTCTTGAGGTGGTGGGTTTTAGGTGCAAGATTGTTGGCCAGGGTTCCAAGTGGAGAATCAACAACTTGTTCAGTAGTATCCACTAAAATTCAGGCCATTCTGCAGGTTAGGCAACTTGTGACTTAGTGCCTCATATATTTTTCAAATATTGCTTGAAGTTGAACCTTAAAGGCATTTTTTTTCCAGTGATCACTTTATTTCAGGTGGCCAAATGGCTGTTTTGTGATATTCAGCTATTTTTATATAAGCATTCTCAATTTTGCTATACAAGATATTTTCTAAGGTCTTGGTATGTCTTACCCATTCAGTGTATGTATACAACTCAGCTAACAGAGCAAATATAAGTAGCATGAGGGATAATATTTTTTATTATAATAGCTTATATGATTGCAAAATCCTAGTACATTAGACAAATAATTAACAATACAAAATTTATATTATGTTCTGAAATCATACCAAAAAATGTCAGTTTAGGAGATTCTTATATGATCTTTCAATTCCCTGTTTCTTTTCACTGTGTTGTACCTGGCTGAGTCATTTGGAATACTTAATGCCTGCCTAAAAGGTGCTGTGTTGTTGGTTATCTGATACATCCTAAGAATTTAGTGTTGCCATTTTGAGTGATGAAATGTCAAGCCTCCTTTTATTTCTTGTGGTAATAAAGTATGATATAAATATGATTTATCCATGGAAATCGTGAGATTTTAAAAAGCTAGTTCAATTCATGAAAGTACAAAATGTGGATATTAGTACAATTTTCTAGTACTTTTCTTGCTCTGAAAAGACTGTGTTTGGCACACAGTCTCACCTACAGGATGCAGTAAGTCGTGAGGAAGCTTCCACCATTTGTGTGTCAGCTCCTTTGTCTGATAAACACATTCTAGAATAATGTCCTGCCCAGGTTGCCAGGTTGTATAATAGCTTTCAGTTTTATATACTTCTGTTTGTGACTCGTCATCAAGCCATAGGACCATGATCTCTGTAAAGCAGCAAAAGCCTCTTCAAGTTATTGCTAACGTTTCTTATTTCCTTCTCTGTCATAACGATATATCCACAGGACTATTGGTTTTTTCCTTTGTTAAATCTCTTATGTCTGTCTTTATTTTCCCCACTTCCTTTGCCACTACTACCCAGTTTGTTAGAGCCCATTAACAGGGCTCTATGCTTCAGTCTATCACAATATTCTATGCAAGTTATTCCGTGCCTCACAATCCTTCGTTTCCCATCACCTGCACCATATTTGCTGTCTGCCTGCCCAGTCAAATTGTATCTCATTTTCCCATCTTTATCACTCATAATATCATTACACCAACCATCAGTTCCCAGCAAATTCGTTTGCTAAAACATGCTATGCAGAGTGTAGACTGCATCCCTGCTTTTGTTCATTAAACACCTCCTTTCCTCTTCTTCCTAAAATACTAATATCTTAATTCTTCTCATCTTTCATGGCCAACTTCAAGTCCTTCGTAAGTGCTGGCCCAACAAAAGCAGCATGCATAATAGGTTTTAAATGAGATAATGTAGAAGACTAGCTGTATTTATTACTTAGAAAGTGGTCAATAATAATGAGTTTCTTTACCTCTCCCTCTTTTCAACATATGTCTCAGGATGATGATGCATTTCCAGTTTAACCTTGTAGATGACTGTCTCAAGAAACTTGGAAGGCTCTGAGCGCCCCACAAGTAATTTGAAAATTATAGTTAGTCTAAAAGTGAAGACTAGTTCAGCTAACCTTCCTGGATTATTACAGTGGGAACTGGATTGATCAAAATTCCATTACAAGGGTGAAGAATTGAGAGGTGAATGTGCTTGGTGCTTTCATAGGGTATGCTGGGTGATCCTCACTTATAAAGTTGAATTTGATCATAACTGTCAAACACACCCTTGTGTCTTACATTTAACAACTTCTTTACAGGGTCATTTAATACAGTATATTGTCTAGAAATATAGTCTTTTGCTTTTAAGTAATCTGAGCTATATATTAATAAGATATTCAAACATAGTACCATTATGTATATAATCCTAGATTAATTTTTCAGTATTAGCCTTTCACTATTTATCTTCCATGAAACTAGTCTCTGTCCTTGTTTTTTATATTTATGAAATTCAGAATAGGTTTTCATTATGATGAGGGCATTTTATTCATTGTGTTTTTTAGATCAAATGACGGATTTTCACAACCACTAAGTTTAAAATGTGTGCGATTAATTTGAACATTTGTACTGAATACCAGATATCAATAATGGGCATTTAAAATAAACTGTAGAAAAATTAACATCCAGAACTTTCATTTTCTTCAAAAAGGATAATTAATGGTAAATATACTGAGACATTATAAGGGTGGTAAGGGTGTTTGTTTTCAATGTAGAATGTGGAAGAAAGAGATCAACCCCTAGTACTGAAGGTGATTTATACAGTACAGTGTTTCTAATTGTCACAGTAATGTTTATAGCAACTGAGTATGTCAAGTTCTTCAAGGAAAGTGAGAAACTAAGCACAACTGGTGGAGTGTGAAGCCCAATATTGGTTAAATCTCCTCCGGCAAGAGAGTTACTACCCTAACTCCTCTCCTCTGCTCACTGCAGGAATTGCTCTTGATTTGGTGGTAGGTCAATACCTCATTTATAATACATTATGAACAGTGATGCCTGAAATGGATATTTTTTCTGCATGTATCTTAGCACCTATTGTCACTTTGTATTTATACTGACTATACCAACTAATGAAAATAAAATAAGTCCTCAATACACACTTATGTCCTTGGGCAAAATTTGAAGAATAAAGGATGGATGAAGATGTACACTAGAGTGATGTATTTGATTTTTTTAAGTATCTTTATCATCAAACTGTAGCATAAGGTGTACTGTTTTTCATAGTAGATAAAAATGTGTCAATACAATTTTGCTAAATCACTTGCTGCTGTTATTCTAATTTTAAATTTCTGTGTCTGCAACATTGTGAATAGGTTATGGCCTATAAACAAACATCTATACTAGCGGGTGTTTGATATTTAAAGAAAGCTAGTTGCAAATCCTTTTGTAATGTCAGATTTTTGGTAATTTAAAGAATTACATTTTTAAAAATGTTTCAGAACTTCAGACTTTTCTAAAAGATATGCTCAACCTTGGCTTTATAGTAATTACTAAAAGTTGGTTTTAATAAAATTTAAATAGCTATATATATTCATTAAATATACATATATTTAGACAGAAACTGTTGTTAGTTTCCAAATAATAATTGAGTGAAGTATCATTAGGGTGGAAATTCAGTTTAGTTTACACATAGCCACCAAACAAATAACTCTCAAATGGATTAATAATTTAAATGTAAATAACAAAATTGTTCAAATATTTTTTAAAAATAGAGAAATCATTAACCTTATATCTAATATGACTTGCAAATAATTTTCTCAGTTTAGTTTGTGTATGTATATGTGTAGGTAGAATAATACACCTATACACGTGAATATACATGTATATAGAATTATTTTTCTGGTGCTTTCTAGAACTTTGCATACACGTTATATAAAAAGTACATAATAAATACAACCATATTTATATTTAATACCATTTTAGATACATATTTTAATGTTTAACTTTAGACCTTTTTGTATTTTCTGAGTTTTCTTTAATTAACTTGCATTTCTTTTACAATAAAAATTTTTTGAAATATAATAGGTATAGAATGTTTGATTAATTCATGTTGCAAATCCAGGAGAAAAAAAAATCTGTGGTTAAAAAAAGCAAACATTTAATTAACTTAAAAAATATTATTCCTTTGGAAAATCATTTCGGTGTTTTTATTAATATTACTATTAGAAATGCCAAAATGTAATAGTACTGATATTTGTCTTAGCTTCACTCAAAATAGAACTTTTGGTATATTGAGTTACATTTGGATACAGTTTGCCACTTGGGTAGTTTGTTAAAGTGGAATTTTCTTCTTCTTTTTTATAATCTCTGCCACTACAACTTTGTGTCAAAAAGCCAATCAATTCTGTCAGGAACCAATATGGTGCTTAAGAAATTGAAAACATTTCTGCTGGCAGGTTCACTATTCATTTCTGACACTGGCTGGTACAATATCAAGCACTTTAATTTATTGAAGTTGCTATTTGGAAAATAAAAGCCATACATTCTGCTACATGGAAACTATTTCAACATTTCTTTATATCTGTTTGGACACAGTTCATAGCTTTTTAATAAAACATTGCACATTCATCTTCTTAAACTGCAATATAAATGATAGGTAAAACTATAAATAAATTTGAATTCAGGATTAATTTTTAACATTTGCAGAAATCATATGATATCAAACTAAGAGCATTTTGAATGTGAAATAAAGTGAATTTCTATTTTGTTTAGTTTGGTTGTATCTTCACACTTTGAGTACTTACTATAGGATTTACAGTGTAGATGCAGTTTTTTAAAAACCAGATTTACTTATTTGATATTAAAGTTGCTACTTTCTTTCTCTGGCAAGGGATGAAGCAAATCCTTCAGATGTGCTGATCACTTGGGTGAGTTCTAGGAACCAGAGTTAAGACGGTTAGAAACTGAGTCTGAACCATTTACCTTAGAAAGAGCCAAAGGTCAAGGAAAAGGAATCAAGATAATTCCAGAAACTCAAAGTTCTAGAGGTAAAAGCAGGTATGAGGAGCAAATGCAATTTTTAAAAGGAGTGATTTCAATGAATGGCATTGAAGGGTAGGACTTACCCTTATGGGCTATTGATTAAAGGCACATGGGCAGATTAAGTTGGCATAATGGTAAAACATTGGGTACACTCAATTTGGTGGATTTTGTTTTGTCTCGTTGGAGACAGCTATACACGAAAGTGTTTTTTACTACAGTTTTCTATGTATGAATAAAGCTAAAAAACTATTCAATTTTGTTGAGCATGTTTGTGAACTTCTTTTTAACAGTATCTTGAGTATTTTACAAAAGGCTCAATTTCAAATTGTCAAATCTGTACTCATTAAATCATATAACATTAATAATCCTTTATTTATTTATTTAATTTATTTTTTTTATTTCTGCATATTATGAGGGCACAAATGTTTAGGTTACATTGCCCTTGCCCCCCCATCAGAGTTTCAAGTGTGTGCATCCCCCAGATGGTGCGCATTGCCCTCATTATGTTTGTATATACCCATCCCCTCCTCCCCCGTCCCATCTGCCCGATGCCCGATAAATGTTATTCCTGTATGTGCACTTCGGTGTTGATCAGTGAAACCAATTTGCTGGTGAGTACATGTGGTGCTTATTTTTCCATTCTTGGGATACTTCACTTAGTAGAATGGGTTCCAGCTCTATCCAGGAAAATACAAAAGGTGCTATATCACCATTGTTTCTTATAGCTGAATAGTACTCCATGGTATACATACGCCACATTTTATTAATCCACTCATGTATTGAGGGGCTCTTGGGTTGTTTCCACATCTTTGCAATTGTGAATTGTGCTGCTATAAACATTTGAATGCAGATGTCCTTTTTATAGAATGTCTTTTGTTCTTTTGAGTATATGCCCAGTAATGGGATTGCTGGATCAAATGGTAGATCTACTTGTATCTCTTTAAAGTATCTCCATATTGCTTTCCACAGAGGTTGCACTAGTTTGAAGTTCCACCTGCGGTGTATGAGTGTTCCTATTTCTCCACATCCATGCCAACATTTATTGTTTTGTGACTTTTTGATAAAGGCCATTCTCACTGGAGATAAGTGGTATCTCATTGTACGTTTCCCTGATGATTAGAGATGTTGAGCATTTTTTCATATGTTTCTTGGCCATTATTCTGTCTTCTTTTGAAAAGTTTCTGTTTATGTCCTTTGCCCACTTTTTAATAGGGTTGTTTGATTTTTTCTTGCTGATTTTCCTGACTTCTAAATAGATTCTGGTTATCAGCCATTTATCAGATGTGTAGCATGCAAAAATTTTCCTCCATTCTGTAGGTTGTCTGTTTGCTCTTGTGACAGTTTCTTTGGCTGTGCAGAAGCTTTTTAATTTGATCAGGTCCCATTTATTTATTTTTGTTGTTGTTGTGATATTTAAATTATTAACACTATACTTTACCCTATATTTGAATTATTAATGTTAACACTGTACACTCTAATGTGATAGGATTTTAATAAATTTTACCTATGTGGGTGGCTAATTCATGATGGCAAATTAGAAACTACAATTCTTCTTAACAATACAAGGCAAAAAGAATTTTTTTAGCAAAAATAATATTATTGTAATCCATATTTTACATGCAAATATCTATTAAAAATATCCTTGTAAATTAAAAAAAAGCTCAAAAATTCTGTTGTTATCGCCATTAGTGTTTTCTTTGAATACACATTGGGTCTGCATTACAGATTTCAGAATATGTGAAGACAAACCTCAATCTGTTGAATTTGTATTTAACACATTCCCAAAATGCAAAATACTAGCTGCATATTGCTGGTTTCTGCAGTACCCACAGTAAGTTTCTGCCATTACCCACAACTACAGTAATTCTAAAATTTTAGGGTAAAAACCTTCAGGTACAGTTTAAAAATGTCAACTGCTGATACAGTAGGTCTTATATATACACATTTTTTTTTACATACGTCTTGGGTGATTCTGATACAGGAGCTTCATAGACCACATTTTGAGAATATCACAGCACTACCTACACATAACAATTAAGCTACGCTGTGCCAACAATGTCTCCTCCTGACTGACCACGGAAAATTTTAACCTAAGTTTGAACACTTAGCACATTTTTCTATTGCCAATTCAGAAATGCTATATGCACACAGTACGCAAAAAGCTTGGCTAAATCCATCTTAAGAAATATATTTATTGATTTATACAACCTTTGTTCTTTGTCTTTTTATTGCGACATTTGTCTCATTAAACCTAGAAAATATTACTTTCTTTTAATTTCAGTGGTAAAGAAAGAAACACCCTTTCTACAGCTGGAAAATATTAGTAGTGTTATTAAATGTTATTAGGAAAAAATATAGCCTTACATTTTAAAATAAATTAAGATACAGTAATTGAGTACTTCCGTGAAGAAGCACTCAAAATTTAATTTAGGTGAAGGTTTCTATCGAGCTTCTCTGTGCGTATCTGTTTTTCATGTAATTATAGATAATAGAAAATAATGGTTAAAAACATCCAGTGATTCATATTTAATTTTTTAAAGTTTTTTTTCCTTTTAAGTCAAAATCAACTGGAATATTAGAGGAATATATATAGGGAAATGTATCATGACATGTAAACTGTTGGTATTTATATACTTTGTATTTTTATATCCGTATTCTGAGTTAAGGAATCTGTAGGTTAGGAACTGTTATATTCTGCCAGATACAAATAAGTATTTAGCGAGCAACTACTTAGCTATTGATAATGATGAAAAATACTTTAAACATTTTTTCCAATTTATGATATGAACAGAGAACATCATTGTTAATCAAGGGAGCTTAAGTTCACTTACTTTCGTTCTAGATACAGGACTAAGTCCTTGAGAAGATCTAGTTAGTAGGAATGATCTACATCAGTGGTTTCCAGAGTAGTGCCCAGACCAGCACTGTCAGTATTGCCTTAGAACTTTTTAAAAATGCAAATTTCTGGGCCTCACTTCAGACCTACCAAATCGGAAATCGTAGGTGAGACCCGGAAGTCATCTTTATATATGTAATATGTATATATATAATTGATATATAATAGTTGTAGATGTTTTGGGGGTACAGGTGATATATTGATACATGTATACAGTGTGTAATGATCAAATCAGAATAATTGGATATCCATCACCTCAAAAATTTATCTTTTCTTTGTGTTAGGAATATTACAATTCTTTTCTTCTGGCTATTTTGAAATATGCGAAAAGTATTAACTATAATTTCCCTACTGTATTATTGAATACTACAACTTATTCCTTCTAACTGTGTTTTTGTACAGCTCTACTCATTCCTCCCTCCTTGCTTCCCTTTCTAGCCTCTGGTAACCATCATTCTACTCTCTATCTCTATGAGATCCACTTCTTTATTAATAGCTCCCATATATGAGTAAAAACATGCAATATTTATTGTTCTGTGGCTGGCTTATTTCACTTAACATAATGGCCTCCGGTTCCTTCCATGTTGCTACAAATGACAGGATTTCATTCTTTTGTTTATGGCTGAACAAAATTCCATCGTGTGTATGTACCACATTTTCTTTATCCATTCATCCATGATGGACACTTAGGTTCATTCCATATCTTGGCTACTGTGGATATGAGTAGCCAGGTACTAATAGTGCTGCAATAAACACGGGAGTGCAGATATCTCTTTGATATACTAATTTCCTTTCTTTTGGGTATATACTGAGCAGTGGAATTCAGCAAACATCTTACAATAAGCCCTTCAGGTGAGACTGATGCATACGTAAGTCTGAGAACCACTTAGCTACATAAATGGAGATGTCACTTACGATGGGGATTGTATGACCAATTGTGCCATAAAAAAGCAAGAAAATTCTCAATGAATCATCTCTTCTTACTGTGTAGAAAAAAATCTTTATTAAGGAAACAATCAAGTGACCCAGCAAAAACCAACAAAGCACAGTAGTATAGAAACCACAAGAGGCAAACAAAACAGAGATTGAAGTGAGGTGTTAATTGGAGTACTGGCAATTGCATTGCTTCCATACACACAGCAGATTGTGATCCAGGAACAAACATCCAAAAGGACAAACAGAAAAAAAAATTCTCTGCTTTTCCTTTGTCAGAGCATCTTACTGCTTAACATTCTTGGTGACTATTCATCTGCTTCCTTCTTGTCAACATGCTGACAGCCAGCACCAATCAACATTTATTCCTGTTTCCTTGTTTATCTCTCTTTGTTTTTCTTTCTAAAACCTTCTTTGTCCCAAATCAGAGTTTTAGATTCTAGGCAAATTACCTGTCACTGTAGCGTAGATTTAAAAAAATAAATACATATTCTGCAGTTCAAAGATATATTATACATTGTAAATCCCCCAAAATTATTTTTTCTACTTTTGACTTTGAAAGGTCTTTGGACATTGCATGACTGACAAACATATGTTGATACACAAAAATATGAATAGAATATTAGTGCCATGAATTATATCTATATGGTCTTCTCTTTTTTTATGCTTGCCTTTATTCATTTTTCTCAATTTCTTTATTTATGCCTTTCTACACATTTACTTCTTGTAACTCTGGAATATTATCATTCATTTTCACTTCATTGTCTCTGTCCTTTCTTCTTCTCCTTTTCCAATTTTTCTGTTTTAATAAGTACATTTTCCCGAAGTCTCTGGGATGGTATTCCATTTTGATTCATTGTTTCATTTACTCATTCGCGTTTTCATTTTTTATTTGTTCAGGTTCATTTATTCACATCCCTGTTCTTTCATTCAGGTTGCTTTGTCTCTGCCTGCTGTAATCTACCCTTCACTTTCTGCTGGACCTGACTTAACTATCTTGCGTTCTCCTGAGAACCTTCTGTTTCTTAATTTTTGTCTCGTTTTCATTGTCTTCTTCCTTTCACTCTTTTTTCAATAAAAGAGTGCTCTGAGAAAATGCATATTGTGTGCAAGGTTCTAAATGTGTACTCATCATAGCAAGATGAGGAAGGCATGGTTCTTGCCCACAAAGAAGGCAGCATGCATGATGACTTTTGACTGGTGCCTCTGAAATGTGTCCTGTCTGTTTGTCAGCTGAGCCCTCACTACTTTGTGATAATGATTTTACTCATTCTTACTCATCTCACTTTCACGCTTGCCTCGTTTCCATTTTTTCCTTCAAGTCCTATGTCAGTCTTCCTTGCCGTTAGAAGATGGCCTGCCTGTAGGTGCACAAAAAATAGAATCCACTGGTCATGCACTGTCTGAATTTTTCAGTTCCTTCCCCTTCTCTCTCTTCAAGCCCCATACTTCTGGTAAATCTTCAAGTCCATCTAAAGTTGGATGTATTCCTACTCCATTTACTATTGTTTCCCAAGGAGCGGCTCACCTCCTTTACTGTGCCATGTGGGTTTGTATATGCCCGGTGCCTGACTCACAAGAGGAGCTTAACTGTTTGAACCAAATTAAAGTACATTTTCCCACCCCTACACTTGATACCATTTCCTCCCCCGCTCTATGTCCCATGCACTTATTATTGCCATGGTTTTGTTTCCTTGATTCTTAGTTTTCCTTAGGTTTTAAGGCATGATTTCTATCTCTGATTCCCAGTGTCTTAGTATCTAGTGCATAGCAATTTCTCAAAATAGTTCTGCTAAATGGAAGAATAAACATTGAATGAATCCATCATTTTGTCTGCTATGAAAACAGAAGGAATATCTATCCCACTCCACTTCTGGCACCTTTACCATTCTGCACATTTACACCAAGGTGACTGGAAGTGATGCTGAGGTACAGTTTGCATAGGCCCAAAGACTCAAATTCATTTATAGCTAGGCATTCTGTTGCTGTTTTCATACACACACACATGCTTAGATAGAAGCCGTGCTTTACATTTAGCGTAAGTGTTGATATGAGCACATTTCTTCACTTTCTTTACTTTGTCATTTCCAGCGTGCATACCACGTATTTTGCCAGACTGGGTAGAAGCGAAATATACCCGGGATCCCCCTAAAAGCCACTGTAATTTCTAGGAGTATTAAGTATTATTTTGATAAACAACATAGAGGGTTTTAAAGTGCTTCTTACAAATGGCTCATTAGTAGGTGGGACATTTTCCCTGGACTTTAAATGTCTGAAATATAACAATAACAACCGAAATGAGTGCTATAGAAATCCACTTTTCTGATGGGCATTACACTGTGTCTGATGTCTGCTATTAGCTCAATAACAGACTCCAGAACAGTTTGGGGATTTCTTGACTACAGGTAGTTTCCTGGGTTTTCAGAATCAATTACAGTTGAGGAGATGGAACTGGAGACTTGCATTTAGAATCTTTGCCCACTTCTCTTAATAGATCAGGAACTGAAGTCTAAGAACATTTTCGGAGTGGGAAGAGATCAGAAAGAATTATGTGCTTCCTGCCCTTTCAGTTTGGAGCATTTGGTAAAGCTGCCTGGAAACCTGGCTTTAAAAACTCGGCATAATGCTGCAGGTTATGTTTCATTTATTCTCACTAAAATATGAAGAGCTTATTCACTGCAAAAGGATCAGAGAAACTGGCACTTGCATATCTTTTCTTGTTGTTTTTGATGCTGCTGCTGCTGTCATAAAGATATTTTTCTTAATCACCCTTAGTTTGCAAGATGCTGAACAGCATATATAAGAAAATCATATCTCTTTCTTAGGGAGCTCATATTCATAATAGAGACACACACATACAATAACACACACACAGATACACACACACACACATTTAAAATGCCCTTTGCCAAATTCTCAGGGAGAAAAAAATGTGCCTTGTTTTCGTATTTTTTGTTTTCTTCCATTTTATTTCTTCTAAGTGGGAATATAAAAGCAGATTGTCCTCAAATCACTAAACCATAAAAATGAAGGCACACCTACTAACATGGCATGTAAAAGAAATCAGGATGATAATGATGACAATAATTATTGACTACCATTTATTGAATGCCTCTGTAGCACCTCTAACAACAAGTACTTATACAGGACAGCAAGGAAGAAATAGTTGTCCTTAATTTATATAGAAGGAAACTGAATCTCAGAATGCTTAAATAACTGTCCAAAGGCCACACATATGTAAAGTACTTGTACTTCTTTTGTCTAGCATTTCGGAAAACATCAGAATTAAGAAAGCAGAATTACTTGCTGGGAACAGTATTGGGAAATGTGTTATCAAAGACGCATTGTAAAGTGTGAAAAAAGATTTATATGGACTAATGATTTTTAAATAATTCTAACTTCTTCTCTAAAATTAAAATTGGCCTACTACATGCACAAATATAGCAAGACCTTGTTTATGAAACGTTCAAACTACCAGTGACCAGCAACTTCAAATCATGTACAATATCAAGTATATTGATGTAAAAAAAAATTAAGCAATGTATTTGGCTCCAAAACTTTGCTATTTTTTTTTTCTTTGAGACAAGGTCTTATGCTGTCACCTAGACTAGAGTGCAGTGCCACCGTCATAGCTCACTGCAACCTCAAACTCCTAGACTAAAGTAATCCTCCTGCCTCAGCTTCCTGAGTAGCTGGGACTACAGGTGTGAACCACCATGGCTGGCTAATTTTTGTTGTGTGGTTTTTTTATTTCTTTGTTTTTTCTCTTTCCTTTCCTTTTCTTTTTTTCTTTTCTTTTTTTTTTTTTTATAAAGACAGAGTCTCTTGCTTATTCTAGTCTCAAACTCCTGGACTCAAGCAATCATCCCTTCTCAGACTCCCAAAGTGCAAAATGTTACTTTTATATAGGTAGTAATAGATAAGAAATTGGAATCCATAGTTAAAGAAAATATGCTAACAGTGAATAGGCTCAGGATACATAGAATAGTTTTGAAAGAACTGTAATTTGCATTATGTCACTTGATCTGTACAACAATCCTTTGGGGTAGTCAGGATTTATACATGGGAAAACTGGGAGCACTGATACTCAAGCAACCTGATTATAAATGGTCAACTTGGAACTAGAATCCAGATTGTGTGATGTCTATTGTGTTCTTCTAAAACTATGATAAACATGAATCGGTTGTTAAAGAAAGACCAAGTACACTGTTTCTTTCAGTTGTTTGATATCCCAAAACATAGTGGCTTAGAATAACAGTAATCATTTATTTTTTCATATGTCTGCAACTTGGACAGGACTCGAGGCCTCATCTCTACTCCGTGGGACCTCAGCCGGCTCAGCTCAACTGGGCTAGAGGATCCACTCAATGTGTTTCACTCATATATCTGGAGAGTTGGCTTTGGCAGTTGGCTGGAAGCTTAGCTGAGGCTGACAGCCAGGAACATCAAAACTCCTCATCACGGAGCTCTCCGTGAGGCTCAGGGCTACTGGACTCCTTACAGGGCATCTGGCTTCCTCCAGAGCACAAAGGCAGAAGCCGCCAGGCCTTCTGAAGTCTGAGGCATAGAATTAACACAATGCCATGCTCACCACATTCTATTGGTTAAAGCTAGTCACATGCTTGTCCCGACTCAAGGTGGGGAGACTATATAAGTGCATAAATTATGGAGTGTGATTCATTGGAAGCCACAGATGTACCAGATTATTACATGACATTGAGTTTAGAATAATCTGATTAAAAACACAGAGACATAGCATATAGCATATATATTTTGAAAGATTTCCAACAAGTCGTGTATTTACGAAGATAAATTTTAGTTAATGTCAAATATTACTTCCCTCAATAAGCCTGGGAAAAGAATCAAAAGAATCTACTGTAATTTGAAAAGGGTTCAAAAATAATATATCAACTTTTTTCTCTTTAGCAGTGGAGGCAAAATTTCATAATCTGAGTTCAACTAGATATTTCCAATGAGGGTATGATGGATTACCCATCACTTAGCTTTGGATCTCCTTGGGAGGAATGTCCAACATTCCCAATCATTCTGTAGTAAAAGAGAGAGCCAAGAGAATAGCTTCTCATTTATATTTCGGTATTCCTTGGTGAAATCAATTATTTTCATGGAGGACACATTTTTGAGGACTAAGCTAAGAAGATAATCTTAGAGATGAGATGTAGGTTTGTGTGTTATATATTTAGCTCTATTCAGCAAGAGGATACTGCAATTCTATTAAGAATTGAAAAATCAACCATTGTCAACACCTTTACATCTAGGAAAGGCAACAGAATTCTTTCCACTTAAACATATAGACTGACCCTGAAAGAATTTGATCAAGAATTTTAGTAATTCTTTGCCAAATAAAATTTAAAAACCACCTTTCTCTCCCCTGTGCAAGACTAGCCTCTTTCATAGGATATTTATCAAATGCAATGTCTACCTTGCTAACATCCCCTTACACTACTCTAGTCATTCTTTAAATCGTAAATAAGAATCTCTGGAGTGTTTCAAAGCATAGCAAATCAAATATAACAGGACTTCAAAAGCAAGAATTTTCCCATTTATTCTTCTACCAATCTTGTGAGCCAGAAAAAGAATTTTCTGTCAGTTAGCACTAAACTGTAGCATTCTGCCATGAATGCACCTTCCTGTAGCAGCCAGGCTACAAAGCAAGAGGACCAAATAGCTATAAGGGACACTTTTTTCTAAGAATGAGAAAGTATGACACCTTCATCTCAAGTAATCTATAAACCAGAAAATGTGAAGATTCTGGAAGCAGTTAAACGGGAGCCAAGAAAAAACTAATTTGAGAGAAAAATTGTCTTCTGGAGTATGTGACCAGAGTGCTTGAGTTCACACAAGTTTTATCCTTGGTTGCCTTGAAGTTTTATCCCATTTTTTTTTCTTTTGTCACTTTAGGTAACAATATAAGAGATGTGTAGTTTAAGTCCAAATGCTATTAAGAAAAATGACATTCTGTGAGTCATTACTTGTGATGAGACATAAATCCTGGGGGTTGTATTTAAATTTTGGAACCTTAAATCCCACTGTCTCCAACCCACAATTTCCAAATACCTTGTCCTTATTCCCTGTGCCTTGTTCCCTAGAAGGCAGGAGTAGAAAAGACTGTTATGGTCACTTCATGGTGATACAGAGATTATGTAAGTAAAATAGAATTTTCAGCCAGCATTTCTGCACATGATTCAGGGAATGCATGTTTTGTAGTTCTGTGTAGGTCTGATACTTTGGTTGCATTTCTTTATGCAGTTTACAGAGAAGAATCGGGTTCACTTGAAACATCCAATTAAGAACTATTCATTAGGACCTTATATGATTCACAGTTAACTCTCTAAATTTAACCTTGTGTATATCCAAATAAATGTTATCCTTACCGTCTTGTCTTACTGTTGATAGGCTGTTATGTGTCCATGGTCTTTTGAATCTTAGGATCCCTACACACCTTCAGTCCCAAGGCAAAATGCTGCAGTATTTTAGTATGTCCATTAGTTATTGCATTTTCTCCCCCTCTATGTCAGTATTTCTAAAATAGTAGATGGGATGTAATAGCAGCCAGGTTAAAATAAGGAATTTAATGATTAAAATAATTATAACGAATTAGCTTGACTGGTTTTGTCACAAAATTTACTTTTTCCACCCAAATTAATAAGATATTTTTGTGCTAGAAAGATACAACTTATACCTGTGTGCGTACCTATGTATGTGTGTATGTTTAGTATCTTTGAATAGAGAAAGGATCAGTGTGTTTTATATGTGCCTAGCTTTGCACACAGTGGGGCATCTGTGTGCTGACATGCATGTGATAGATATGACGAAGCTGTTTTGGAGGCTTTGTCTTTTACTATCTCTATATTCAGAAGAGTGGGAAAGAGTGATGGGTAGAATATTCTACAACTTTGAACCATAGTGTGGGGAAATCAAAGCAAAAGTTGCTAAGAATGATAGGGCTTGCAATATTTTGTATTTACTTGATTTGTGAAAGATGAAAGAGGTTTTTCAGGAAAGGGTTATAACACAGATGTTTTATTTTGAATGTTAACAGATAAGATTAAAGTTTGAAGTATCGCATTGAGTAAACTAGGGATTGGAAATATTTTACATCCTCTCACTACCAAATTAACTGAGCTGTGAAATAGTTGAGTAAAAATATATACCTTACAAAGGTAGTGATAGTAATACTCAATTTTGTTTTAACCATTCAAGCATAGATTGGAGTACATTAAGTAGAGGAAATGAGGCTAGAATGATTTTTGTAGGTCTGGAACGAGATTGCTTTTAGCTTCAATACAGTATGTGCAGCAGCCAACAAGGAAAGGGATATGTGGTATTAAGTGTAATAGTCATTATGATTAAATAAAAACCAAGTTTTAGAGACTACCTTAGCAAGATCATATTGGACTAAGGAGCAAAGTAAAATTCAGTGTACTGCATATAAAAAATATTATCCTTCATGGCAGTTATTTTATTTGTTTATTCATGTTTGGAAGGTGCTAAAGATTTTTTTTTATTGTTCCAGTTTAATTTAAAAAAAATAAACCAGGAGACACCAAGTTCCATTATTGAGACTTTGTAATCCCCTATACATTCGTGTGTTTGTTTGTGTTTTAGTAATGGAAGCAATGATGGTTGAAATTAACTGTAATTAAATGCAAAGCAATTTACTGTTACTTTTTTTAAGCCAAAGTTTCTATTGCTATACCAGTGTTAGTGCATTCTCATTGCTTGTATTATGGGATTTTAATATACTTTACAATAATTAAGCAAATACCTTCTTGTTATATAGTTCAGTTTAGATTCCAGTCTCTTAAGGAGGCCAAGGTTGTGTCCATTTATCTGCTGAGTACACGAGATGCTTCATTTGGTTGGGCACATTTCTTCCAGGGACACATGTTATAACTAATGGCAACTTCTGCAGGGACTGAATGACAAAACCAAAAGTTCCTGTAATGATTGCATGCAACAAACATTTACTAAACACATACTCTGTGGCAGACCAGTGGTAGGCCTTCTGGTAGGAAAAATGAAGACAATAGAGGCTAGTGCTCCAACAGAACATACACTGACTCAGGCTCCACTTTGGAGACTCTGAGATGGGAAGATTAGTCTGGAGAGTTAAAGGATGGTTCCTTCTGGTGGAAGGGCATTGAAATAGGTTAAGGCAGTGGAAAACAAGGTAGATAGCATTAATTGGTAATTCTAATTATTTGGTTGGACTCTGTCTCCATGGTGCTTGTTAGTTTTTAAAGTAAAATACCTTATTGATCAATTGCATGAAACAATAGTGAAATCATATTATGAACCATGAATTATAAAATTTCAAATCTGTGCATCTAGAATTTTCATCAGGAAGTGGGGCAGCAGTGATGTATACTAGTAGAGCTTGATCCCTTAGAGAAAAAAGAAGGAATGGCAATCGATGGAAACAGCTATTGCAAATTTCTACTGTAAGTCAAGAATATCAGAGCAAATTTCCTGCCTTTATTCTTCTTATTTGTATTAAAAGAATGTTTGTTCTGTGAAGGCAGGAGTTTTTTTTGCATAATTTTGTTCATTGCTTATCTCCAGTGCTTTGTACATAGTAGGTGCTCAAAAATGTTTCTCAAATGTTGACATAGTACATCATAAAGTTCATTAATCTTCATAAGTCACACATCTTTAATTTCATTGAAAATTCAATAAATATGTCCCTGTACTAAAGAGTATATATTACTAACATGGCAAAATGTAGATCTTAAAGAGCTTTGGCTACAAATAGCAATGAGATTAAATAGATTATACTGAATCTCCACTCCACATATAATGAGAAAGTCCCAAAATGCCTAAAATGTTCTTGTGAAATACTTTAGAAAATCTCAAAAATAGATTCCATTAAGATTATTGGCAAGCTAAATGTATTCAAACTTTAGGTAAAACATATAATTCTTAACCTGAAGGAAGTAATAATATAACTTGGAATCACCAAACTATGGAGCTGGATGAATTCTTAGAGATTATTGAATTTAATCCCTACATTTCATAATGTGGAAACTGAAAAGGAAGGTGGAAATAATGAATTGCCAAATAACACATATTCTTAAATGGGGAAAATAAATCAGTTGATCTTCATAAGTTTTTAATGGTTCAATTCTGAGTTGCTAATGAGAAGAAATATTTAGATGACATTTTTTGCTATAGCAATGCTAAAATTTCAATCACAGATAAAAATTTTTAGAAAACTAGAATGTTAAAACATGTTAACATAAAACAAAGGAAGTTGGATCATCTGACTTTAAGATATAATTATATTTGCAATAATTTTTTCAAAGTTGGTAATATATCAAAGTATGGTTAAAAGTTATGGTTAAAATTTCAAATAATATTGAATCAAGCTACATATGTTATGGAAATTAATTTTAGAATAAAAAATATTTTCACAATGTCTGAATAGTTTCAGTGGTTAATTCACTTGTGCATTTAAAGAAGTAGTACTACCAGTTTTATACAAACTCTTTCACTCTTTTATGAGGACAGCATAAACCTCATGACAATCATGAACAAGTCATTTGAGGAAGGAAAATTACAGAATAATATCCTTATAAACATAGATACCAACAGTGCACAAGAAGATAAAACATCGTGACCACATGGGATGTAGCCCAGAAATGAAAAGCTAATTTAACATTCAAAAAGCATTTGCTATAGTTTGCTGTATTTACAGAGTAAAGGAGAAAAAAACATAGAATCATCTCAATAAATGCAGAAAAAGCATTGACTGAATTCAATACTCACGATTTAAAAAAAACTGTCAAAAAATGAAAAAGAGATGGAAATGTTTTCAATATTTTAAAGGGAATCTGTGAAAAATCTATAACTAATGTATTAGATGAACTATTAAATGATTTTCCTAAGACTGAGGACAAAACACAGAGGCATCATTCCATCGCTTCTACCTTTTGTTGAAGGTTCTAGCCAGTAAAATAAGAAATAAGACAAGAAATAAAAGAAAAAGGCCTACAGATTGGACATAAAGAAAGACCAAAAGCATGATATTTTATTTAGAAAATCTTAAAGAGTCTAAAGAATAACTTTTTTAGACTTCTTTATCATATGAATTTAGGAAGATTATCATTGACCAAGTCCACAGACAAAAATCAATTAATTATATTTTTTATGGCAAAAGCAGTTAGAAAATGAAATTAGAAGAAATAGTCTTTAACATCAAAGCAAAAAAAAAAAAAAAAAAACCCTAGAAAAAATTTAACAAAAGGCCTATACGTTGAAAATTATAAAACATTGCTGAATAAAATTAAGACAGACCTAAAAAAATGGTGAGATATATTATGCCCATGGATTAGAAGATTCAATATTGTTAAAATTTTAGTTCTACCCAAATTTACCTATAGATTCAACACAATCCCAATCATAATCCCAACAGACTTGTTTGTAAAAATTTATGTCTAAAATATACATGGAAATGCAAATGATCTAACCTAGAACATCTGACAGTCTTGCAGAAGAAAAAGTTATAGTACTGATATTACTTGATTTCAAGATTTACTCTAAAGATACAGTAATAAAAATGAAATGGTAATTGCAAAAAGATAGACCCATACAGCAGTGGAATATGGTAGAGAATCTAGAAATAGATCTATACATACATAGCAAATTGATTTTTAAATAAGGTTCTAAGGTAATTCCATTGAGAAAAGAAAATATTTTGAAGAAATGGTTTTGAAGTAATTGGATAAGTTTATGGGGAAAAATGAACTGCAACTTTCTACTATATATCACATGCAAAACCTAATTCAAGATGGATCATAAATCTAAATATAGAAACTGACTGTGAAGCTTCTAGAAGAAAACATAGCAAAATATATTTAAAACTTTTGGAATAGACAGGACACATATAGCACAAACAATATAAGAATATAATTAATACCCTATATTTCATCTAAATTTAAAACAGCTGCTCTTTGAAAGCTATCAGTATGAAAAAATTAAAAAGTAAGCCACGAATTGGGAATAAATATTCTCAACACATATATTACACGAAAGACTCAATACCTAAATAAAACAAAGGACTGGTATCCAGAACATATAAAGAATTCGTATAAATTTCTAGGAAAATTAAAAAATGAGGGGGGAGGGCAAAAGATTTGAACAGATACTCCATGAGAAAAGGAGCTTAATATCATCATAATGGTTTGAGGAAGCAAAATAATGAAGAAATTAGCATTTAGGCATTGACTTGTAAATTTAATGGAATTTTTTTTTTCAAAATTTTACTCTGATATATGAAAAATGTCTAAACCAGTAATTTTCAATCTTGGCTGCATGTTAGAATCACTTGGGAGCCAATGTTCAGCCATACACCAAAGCTCAGGCTCCTTCACCAGAATCTTTGGGCTGAGGGTCCTGGAGATATCAGTCCTAATTGAAGACTTTTTGGTGACGCTAATGTGCAGTCCATGTTGAGGATCAGTGATTTAACTGATACTCTGTGATGTGTAATTCTTCTGACTCTAGGCTTGAGAGAAGTTTACATAAACTACATTGAATCCATACCGTGAACATCTGATTTGCTATGGCCAACGTTATGAAGCTATATTAGGCATTATACAATAGGAACCTACCTACAGGAAACAAGTAATACAACTGTTAACTGGAGCGGGACTATTATTTTAAGGATTATATAAAAAGCCTTTGTGGTGTTGAGCCCGCAAAATTTGGCAACTAACATTTTATTTAACGGTTTATTTACCTACAATTTGATCAATTTATCTTTCTTACGGATGATGTAGACAGCAGGATTCTTTTAAATTTGGACCGAATATGTTGGGCATAGCCTATTACCTCAGTAACCGGTGCTGCCGACTGTGTTTTATTGGAGGTTGATGGTCTGAGCCAAAGGTTGTAACAACAGTAGCAGAAATAAGTTATTTGGCTTAAGTTGAGGCTATTCATTTTACAGTTGCAAGATATCATTTTTCCCATATCTCTATTTATAGATTTATCAAGACTCCTTTAAATCCCATTTATATAATGTCGGTGATTTCACCATTAAATAAGTTTCTCTCCCATGGCAAACTCCATTGGTTTAGAATTGGTATTCCCATCATAGTTTTAGCATTAAAACTTTTCTCATTTCCATTGGACCCGCTGCATGAGGGTTTTTTTCCCCCCTTCCATCTTTGTTTCTTCTTTCCTAAAATTTTTAATGAATTCTCTACCTTCTTCACTACCTTTACATCACATTTTTATTTAGCTAAGGATGTTGCTTATGGTTAAAAATTGCCTGTGAGCGGGGTCCCTGCTCTTCCTGTCTCCTTCCCTCTTTCTTTCCTTCCTTCTCTCCCTCCCTCCCTGTCTCTCTTTTCTTTTTTTCTACACCCCCCATATATTTATCAAGCACCCTCTGAGGAGGATCATTCAAGAACTAATTGGGCTTTTGCCTTAGAACAACAGACATCAGTACTTTTAAAAACAATCACTTTTAGAAATACAATAGGCAGGAAAAAACTGCAGTAAACTGTATGTCTTGAAATTAAACTTATTGAGCCAGGCAGGGTAGTGCCTGTAATCCCAGCACTTTGGGAGGCCCAGGTAGGGAGGATGGGATCACTTGAGGCCAGGAGTTTGAGATGAGCCTGGACAACAGAGTGAGACCTCATCTCCACAAAAAATTTTAAAAATTAGTCTGGTGCGGTAGCTGTAGTCCCAGCTACTCGGGAGGCTGGGGTGGGAGGATTGCTTGAGCCCAGGAGTTTGAGGCTGCGGTGAGCTATGATCATACCACTGCACTCCAGCCTGGGCAACAGAGGGAGACCCTGCCTCTAAAATAAATAAATAATAAAATAAAAAAAAATAAAATAAACTTGGTGAACATGGCATATAGAAACCAAGCCAAGCTTCTTTACTGGAGAAGTGAAGAGTTCAGGCAGTGGGGGTGAGAGGCAGAGCGAGTCATGTCTGAATTTGCATGGGTGCCAAATATGACTCAATAAATCCTCAGGGGGAATTTTGTCTGTCTTAACCTTAGAGGCTGTGCTCTATACCTTGTTTATAGATACCTCCTACCTCATTTATAAACACCTCCTAGGTTTCTTATATATTCACTGAAAGAGTTGGATTTGATTCTCTTTCAGCTCTAGCATTTTATAATCTTATACACAGTGCCTTATTTTGACTAGAATTTATTCGGTAACCTCTTTACCAAGGTTTGCCATCAGAGAATATGTACAACTATGGTTCAGTTCTCAGTAATTTCGAATCATAAGAGAAACAGCTATTTATGAAAGGAGCTCCTAAGTACAGCAATATGAAGGGTCCACATCAGAGATCTATCCTGGAAGCAGGAAGTTTCCGAAGAATGAGAAACAAGCCTTCACTATTCCCACTGTTTAAAATAGGCTTGTCCGGCTTTCATCCTGGCTAACTCCTACACATCCTTCAGAACCTAGGTTTGGAACCATGCCTCTGAATTTCCTCCATCATAATGAGTAAGACATGATATTATAATAATTTCTTGGGTACTTTTCTGACTCCTCTACTGAGCTAGGCTCAGGAACAATATTTTTCAGTTCTGAAACAGTGGGTTCTAATAAAGTATGACACACATTGTAAATGCTCAGTAATTTTTTTAAAAGCAAATCCACAAGTATCCAGGTATTTAGTCTGGCTGTTATACTGTCCATAGTTTCATTACACTAGTGGCTGCTTCAATACTGATGAGCCAAGCACTTCACAGCCCCTTGCAGTATAAAGTCTTAGTCATTGATGTCAAAGTTTTTCTCAACATTTCCAAATGCAATTTCTCCCAGGTTTCAAGTTTTATGATTAAAGTTTTATATTTTATAGCTGAAGTTTTTATTGTACATTTTAAAATGTAGTGTGACATTACTATACTGCTTTCTAAAGTAGATGTCATACTTTTAAAATGCAAAATATTTGCATATATTTAATACATACACATATATGTTAATACGTAGCCTTGGCTAGAAGCAGTGTGGGTTAGTGTAAAGAACACCGGCTTCTTCAGTCACCGGCTATGTAAATTGGACGGAACCTTTCCATTTTAGTTTTGAAATAGTAGCAATAAAACAGAATCTTTTTAATGGATGGGATGTGGTGCAGTCTGCATGAAATAATGAATTGGAAGAGTTTGAAAACTATGAGTATCACATAGTGTTAGCTATTAGTAAAATGGTGCTGTCCGATCATCTTTTCTGGATCCTTAAAGATTCAGAACAGCGCTAGAAAGCATACTTCCTCCCTGGATAGTACAAACGCATGCTAGATAAACCTTGTTGACTGACACACCACACTTTCTCCTGAAGTAGCTAACGTGCGTGGTGAACATTGTGTGCTCTCGGAGGATCCTATGGGATACTTGGGAAGTTTAAACTCTAAACTCATTTTTGAAATCCCCTCCCAATCCCCGTCCATTCATTCCCTCACATACATTTCCTGTATTCCCTGATTTACTTGGCAGAAATCATTATCCAGTCAGCTGCCCAAGATATAAACCTCTGATTTCTCCCCCCCCCGCCTCGTGCTGTCAGTCACTGGGTTCCTCCAAAACGTCTGTCCTCTGGTTTCACCTTCTCCATCCGTACTGCCACTGCTCTAGGGCCAGTCCTCAGCTTGTCTTTTCTGCACTGTTGCCACAGCCCCTGCTCAGGGTTCCTCTAAGGATCTGGTCTTCCCTTTCATCCAAGCCAGCATCTGTGCTGCTGTTTGGGTGATGTTTTGATGTGATCATACCTCTCACCCATGTTTAAAACCTCCATCTCACCAATTTCTGTGGGCTAAAAGCCTAATCTCTATCTTGTCCCAAAAGTTCCCAAAAGGGGACTGGTCCCCTTTTTATTTTTTTAGCCCCACCTTCCTCCAAATCACCAGCAATGTCCTCAATACCATCCCCGCTGCCACCATAGTAGCAATTTACCCTATACCAAGCACTGCGCTGACAATCATTCATCTCATTTCATCTTTACCAAGTTGAGGCTTGGGGAAGTTCAGTAAAATCTAGGAAACAGGACTCTAGCTCAGGGCCACTGAGACCCCAGAGCCACTGTTTCCTTGCTATTTTCCCCAAAGAACAGGCACTCCTACTCCCAACGGTTTGCCCGTGCTGTTCTTTCTACCCCAAATGCTGTACCCTCCCCTCTACCTACTTCCAAGTCTCTCCTTTAAGTTGTCCACATTCCACCTTCTCCATGAATTCTTCCTTAACCAACTCCATCCCCCACACAGAATTAATCACTCTCTAATAGCACTTGAGTATAACTATATTTAAAGTTATCACTCTATTTATAATTATTTACCTGTTTGCCTCTCTTAGGTTAAATAATATCTTATTCATCACCACTATCCCCTTTTTTTGTTTATTTCCAGCAGTAATAGAGTATCCGTTACTTCATAGGTGCTCAGTAAATACATATCGTTCAAATATAATATGTTCATTATATTGTACATAAGGTTTCTCTCTGGCCTGAAAAGTCAGGCCTGGGGTGTAGTGATTTGGGTAGCAATGGCAGGAACAATAACTGGCAATTGCTAATAAATTCCTGATCAGGGAACAGAGGGGCAGAGGGCCGTGGAAGCTTCCAAAGCCCATACTGCTAGAAAATAACAAAATCGGGGTTGGAAATGAGACATTATAATTTCAGAAATACTACTACTTCATACATCCTTCCTTTCACCAAAATAGTTCCTTTGATGGACACCCTAGTGCAAGTTTGGAAATCTATCCAAGACAACCTTTGACTCCCATAGAATTCCGCTTCAGCCCAATCTCAGATTCTTGGAGGATGACTGTTAAAAGCATTCTGTTGACTCATCTCCCCAATTCTCCAGCCTTTAAGCACAGTAATGATTGGAAGGAGGGCTCTTTATAAACTTTCATTTATATCCCTGGGAAGCATATTCCAAGTAAAGCAAGTAACACCCAGTCTTTTAGATCTCTTACTTTTTCTTCTTCTTTGTCTTGCAGACTGAAGCTGTGAAGTCAAAAGAGGTTGATTCCCTTCAGTGAGAATCAAAGCCTTTAGTGACTTTTGCTAATTGACATGGACTAGAATTGAAACAGGTGCACAGTGGGAATTCCAGTTATTTTTTTTAAAGCAGGAATCTCATGCCACCTTCCTCAGTAGCGCTAACGAAGTTAAGCCAGGTTTTGGAAGTGCTGAGCAGGCCATTTTCTTTGAGGTTGCACTGCCTTCACTTTATGAAGAAAGTTCTTTAGCGTAAAAAGAAAAATCTGCTTCTGAGGCCTAGTGGATGAGATTACTACAAATATCAGTATTAATTTTATGTTGAGAAATCAAATAGAAAACTGAGTGAAAACACATACAACGATAGCATAAATAAGGGTTCTTAATTGAAGAAGAGCAGATGAAAGGTGGGAACATGTTTTCAAAAGACATGCCAACACAGCCACCTCCCGTTTCCTCCAGATTCTGATTCAGTACACCTGGGGTATTTCCAGGTATTGAAAAAATTTTTTCCAAAAGCTTTTTAAGTAATTCTGATGTACTATACTGGATTATAAATGAGAACAATAGCCTCAAATCATGTTACTAGCCTCACCAGCTGTAAGATACGTCCTCTAATATCGAAGTCCATACAATATCACCATCTGACATGCAAATTCAGCTTTCCATGCAGAGGCTTTGGATATATGATATAGGAACTTAAGTCCTACTGTCAAGTGTTCTTCCGCTTATGAAATTGGACAAGAACTTGACCAATCTTTATTTTAATTCTGTTTCAAACTAGTTTTAAAAACTGAAAACTTTTTTTTCAAATAAGAGTAGCCTTAACTATAAAATAGATAAAAGAGGAGACTAATTGGAAAAAGTAGGAGCTGGATAACTGCCTCTCACCTCCTCTGCCCCTTGAGCGACCTCCTAGATTGTCTCAGGGCTCCAAAGAGCACAGTTTTAACAACTGGTGGGTAGTCGGACTATCTCCTATAATAGGTAAGACCGAGTGCCAGCAAGTGCAGCAACTGCCTAAGAAACCGTTAGAACAATAGAGTCCTCACTGCTAGTGGAACACACTTTTCCATGATTGTGTTTATACTTTGGCCAAAGGAGGGTATTAAAAGACATGATAGGCTGCCATTGTCTTTATTAACATTTTGATCAACAATATGCCATTCCTAAATTTGGATTAATGATTGCTAGATTAAATGGGAAAATACATGTAAAATTACATTAGTTTTATTATTCCATTAAAGGAGCCATTTGATTTTGTCAGTTGGGAAAAATCTAATAAAATCAGATGTTATATTAATTAAGTAGAGTAATATAATGAAGTTTCAACATTGTAAAACTGAATCTGGATGAGGCCCTGCAGAGGAAGTGATATGTTATCATCATATAAATCTCATGAGGGTTTCTCTTATATATATTCAACTGCAAAATGTAGAAATTAGTTGAGTCTTATTCTCTCCACTCAAAAAAGACTAAAGCGCATTACAAAAAGGAAATGATGGTAAATAAAACCAAGCCATTTAACTCAATGTTATCTCCTTATTTTAATAACCACTAGACTTGCTGTAAAAACTTCCAAAGAGAGACTGATTGAATTTTAATTGCTACTAAACTTGCATATTTTATTTTATTTATCTATTTACTAGTTAAATCATAGAATGTGTTTATTTACATGCATTTAATTTCAGTTGAATGACCTTAAGCCATATAATAGTGTGGACATATTTTATTTGGAAAAGCAAAAAAACAATATGTAAATCTCTGCTGCCAATCCTCCCCCCAGAGGCTAAAAATTCCTTATTTTATGCATCCAGCAGAATACAGAATATTGCACTTCAAAATTTGATTTTCTTTATTTCATAATAGCATTGAAGGATATTTGAAAGGAGTATTTGTAACTTAATGGGATGCCACCTATTACATCACTAGTGGCATTTCCTAAAGAGCAAAACTTGAATAAAAGTATAAAACAAATATTGAATATTTTTGAATAGCAGGTGGCATTCGGCAGACAGAAAGTATTCCCATCAGCAGCATTAAATATCATTTTTTAAAAGGAGCATTCTAGCTGGAGGAGACCTTCAGAGGCATTAGAATACTAAATCCTGCATTTATTGGGAGATGTAAAATGATGAGCTATATAGATATCACAAAATAAAAGGAGAATGACCACGGTGTTGTGTAATTCACTGACTAGGCTAAAATAAGCTTTACCTGGTGGGATTTAAAACTGTCTTCAAATCCTCTCTCAAGGCTTCCGTGCAATCTGAGGGAAGAATCTGTCCTTAAATCATCAAACGAATTAAAAATAGCAAAATGTTTTGTTAAGACAAACCATCTGTTCCAAAGCATCAGAAGGAGAGAGACTGAGGAAATGTCCAGGAAGACTCCTGGGGTTCAGGAGTAGAGAGATGGCCACACTGTAGTTGATGCTTTTCTGGGCCTTACTCAAGTTCATTTTTTATTCCAACATAGTCAGACTTGCAGAGAATACCTGGGAATTAGAAAGTGAAAACACCTGGTGTAAATACTCATCCGGGTAACGAGGATTTCACTGTTCAATAACAAGGAAAAAGGAAGACAAACTGATCACCTCTGTGTATGGTTCTCAACCCTGGCTGCACAATAGAATTGCCTGGAGAGCTTTGGAAGAAAAAAAAACAACAAAACAATGCTGGCTCCACCCCTGATCAATTAAATCAAATACCTGGGCTGGTGATGCACAGGCACTACAACGATTCGTTAAAACCTCAGCAGGTGATTTAATGTGCAGCCAATCTTGAGACCTTGTGTTCTATAATAAGAATATAATAGCAACACTTCCACTAGAACCAATAAGAGCCATTTCTCCAGTAAAACCATACACTGATACCTGACAAATTTGACTGCAAATATAACTGAAGGATATGGAGGTCTTGACCCCTAAGGAATAATGCATCTGTCTCTTTTGTGGACAAAATAATTTCCTAGAGTGTAAATTATCTCTTTTTCTTTTTAAATTCTGGAAGAGACATTTCCAAGAATATCAGCTTTTTGGCTGGCAGGAAGAAGTCACAATCTGGTTACAAAAAGAGCCAGTATATTATATAAGAAGAACATCTTGTCATGGACTGAATTCTTTGATTCTGGTGTGCCCGTGAATATTTTTGATGGTGAAGCCAAGCCTTAGATTATTTTCCCCCATAGCCAAAAGGGTTGGATAAAAGATTTTGTCTTTGTTCAGTATCATAGTTCTTCTGTTTGCAAGTCAGAGAACAAATGCAGATGCATAAACATCAATAGATCCAATACCAGTGCATATTACCACCCGCGATGGCAGGGTGGGTTTCTGACACCTGTGAAGGAAAGAATTCAAGCACAGGGTCACAAGCAGAAGCGAGAATCCAAGTACTCAGTAAAAGCAAAAGCAGATGAGTTCATTGAAAGCAATGAACACTCTTTAAGAACAAGGGAAAGAGTGGACTGATTCAAGAAGGAGCAGTGCCTGCCGGGGTTAGGGTCTGTCCTTTTATGCTAATCTCTAATAATATGCTAAGCCAGGGGTGGAATATTCATGAGTTTTCTAGGAAAGGGGTGGAGAGTTCCTAGAACCAGGAACCCTCCCCTTTCTTGACCTTATAGGGTAACTTATAGGAGTTACCATGGCATCTGTAAACTGGTGCTGGTAGGGGTGATTTTTACTATGTAAATGACAGTAGATCATTTAGGGACACTGTTGTCTCAACTGCGCACATGCCCCAATTAAAGGAATTCCCCCTTTTGCCTTAGATAAAGATGTTATGGCTAAAGTAAAATAACTAAGGGGTACCTGTTGGTTACATTTATCTTAACTAAGCATATTCACATTCTTGTGACTTTCTTATCCTGTTGGCCTTCTCCCTCTGACCCCTGCCCTAACTGCCTGCTGGGTGTCTGACTCCTGTCTCAGGTTCATTTAGTAGAAAGCAGAAAAAAAACCAAAAATGTCAATGAACCCACCACTGATAAGACCCAGGTGTTTATCAGTGGCTTGGCGCCATTTTGTTACTTCAAAGTCAGTCTGAGTAACTGGAATTCCTAAAGGAAACAACTGCCCTAAAAAGAGTGTCTGTTGTAGAATGCATTGAATTACCCAGCTTGCTGATTCTGCTTCATTTAGTGAGGTCAACCGATACTTCAAGGTATAATAAAGGGCAGCCTAAGTACCAGGAATCTCCGATCCATGAGCAGGGCCTGGGAATGGGAGATTCTAGGTGATTGGACAGTGAACTAGAATTGTGTGGTGCTTTTAGGGAATTTGTTTACTAACCAAAGGACCCTAGTCAGAGACAGTAGATGAGAAGCAAAGTCCAGCCACCTATAGGAAAAGGGAATGGCCAGGTGAGTGTTGGAGAGAACAATCCTGTGAGGGGAGGTTCTGGAAGTGGCCCCATTTGAGAGAATATATGAGCTGCATGAAGGGAGAATCAAGGCAGAAGCCCAGCTTATCCCCTGAGCCACTGCTGGGGAAAGAGAAGAAAAGGTCAGCTAAGTAGGACCCCAAGACTAACCCTTTGCTGCGCTCCGGTGATAGCATCCACGTCCTAGCCAGGCTAGGATTTATCTGAGGGGCTGGAGCTGGTCTGGTGTAAAGGTGGGTCTAAATCATTGATTCAAGTTTGAGGGTCTAGAGAGATACAAAAGAAATGAGGCAAAAGCTAAGAGTGTTGCTTCTAGTGTGCACGATCCTGACCTTGACACTTCCAGAAATTGTCAACAGTGGTCTCCTACACTTCTTCAAAGAAAATGAGCTTATTCTCACCTGCCAAAAGAATTTACTTTTTCTCTCTCCTACCCTCCCCATTGCCAGGGGAAATGGAACACCCAACATGTTGAGAGAAGAAGGTTCTTTTAAAAGCTCTCAGACTGTGATCTAGGCTCTAGGCAGAGGCCTTAATTGGAGTGCACATATTAACAGCATCTTTGGAGCTTTTTCCAACTAAACACACTGTCTTCTATTCATCTCCATACTTTTTCAGAAATTCTGATATATTCTCTCTTTCCATCCCTTAGCTGCCCCTACCCAGATACTGGACAAAATGCAGGAGTCTCCATCATTTCAGATACTTCTTCCACATCATCGTAATACTTGCAATTATTTATTTAATGTATCCTCTGCTAGGAGGTAAGCGATGCTACTAATTTCCTTGAGGGAAAGGTCTGTGTCTGAAACAGAGAAAGCATTTAGTAAGTATCTGAATGAATCAATCAATTAATCAACTTGCTCATCTATTCATTTTAATTCAGCATGTTCATTGATCTTCCTTCCTGCTTTAACAGCCACAACATAGGGAGCATCCTGAGTCTTCTTATTTTTAAAAAATGTCACCTCTTGCCCATCGTTCTCATTTTAAATGACTCTAGATAGGGGAGAATGAAACATCTGTATTTATGCCAGCATATACTATGCAATTTGCCTTGAGACACAATTTCTCACCTCTGTCACCAAGAAACGTTAAAGGAAGAGAAATGTGGGTACTATGTGAAGGAGTCCAGTTTGTTGGATTCATAGAGAGAGATTATACTATCAGTCCTGTCATCTACCGTCATTGGCAGAACTAAGCAGTTTGATTGTGTTACAGAAATTCTGTTTCTTCACAACACAACAATACTATACAGTTGAGTGAGTGAACTGGAGAACAGTACCTTTACATGGCAGTTTGATTATGGTTCCACTGTTACTCTATCATGATTATTTTTTGACTATGTGAGTTCCCCAAGGCTTGTTTTTTATTGTTTTTTTTTTATTTTAGCTCATTTGTTATTCAGAAGGTTTTACATAACAGTTTTGCTGCTTTGATAAGACTCAGAATTATCTTATAATAATATTGGATTTTAAGCCTAATAACTCAGTGATGAAGTGACTTGTATGAATCATGGGAATAACTGATGAAAGAATAATGAATGCTCTTCCACCCACTGCTGGTTGCTTTAATGATAGCTCTCATTAGGTAGGTGTCATTTTGCTGACGCTCAATCTGGATTAACTTGATCTAATAGATTTTTATGGCAAGTGTGAGCGTTCAAAGTTTCCTGTTTTTAGAGGATAGGTAATGTCTGAGCGTTTTCCTCCCAACTGCTTTCATGTATTTTGCTCCTTGTCTATGAGAACTTCATGCCCGTTTCCCTCTCCCATCCCTGTTTTCGTGTTTATTTTCCATCCTACTGTAAATAGACTGTAACTTCTATAAGGGGAGCAGATTGCCTACTTTGTCTCAACTTTCTATCTCTAATACCTAAAGCTGTGCCTAGGACAATAAAAGCCCTCAATAAATCCCTGTTGAATCTTAAAATGATGTAGCCTTAACTACAATCCCACTTTTAATAAGGTGAAGGTCAATCTGAGTGGCAAGTGTATGCATCGAAAGTGACTAAATATTGACTTTATCCTACAACTTATCTGACTTGACTTTTTGTTCTCTGTACAGCTCTGCAGTCTTCCTCAGTTCTGTGTGTGTGTTATTCTCCATGGCATTTGCGTTGTCCGGGCAGACCACTGTTTTCACTTTCATGTGACCTTATTCCTTTCCTCTTCCCCTGGGGTCCTGAGAGTAAACTAGACCAGAAACATCTCTTCCTCGCTGTTCTAAAAATTGTTCCTTTAAATTACTTTTATAAACTTTTAACAATTATCTAACTTGGGAAGTTTGCCCTGAAGGACAAAAGTGTTGGGGATATGGAAGACTCTGAGGAAACACTAAGCCAAAAAAAAGAAAAAAGAAAAAAAAAAAAGTCCCCCAAATAGGATACTCTTTCACTTTACTGATATATACTCGTATTTTTCACCCTGTTGATTTGGTTCTTTCATCGGTCTTATTTAGAATGTAATCCCATTGACCACAAGAGTAAAATACATATCTAAAACTGCTCGAGGTAATTTTGCAACTAACTTCATGGTAAAAACCATGTAGTCTCAATTGTAATAGCTTCATTGTGATTCAAGGTAGGAAGGGTCAGAATTAACAGAATCATTGTAGATTTTAATTTTTGAACCTTGTCTTGCGATCTATTAAACTGTATTATTGCTGTTTTAAAGTTGAATTATTTTTAATATCAAGTAAAATATAATTAAACTTACTTGGCTAATAAATGTCTTTAAGTGGCTATTCTGTCTCAGGCAACTTTAGTTGTTTAGGGACAAAAAATATAAAGTAGCACAAAATAATATTAAAACTTAAAGATAATAGCAGATACAGTGTCTTAATGCATTTATTGGACTCAATATATTGCTATTTGTTTTAATTCACAAAAGAATGTTAGAACTTAAAGATAATAACAGAGACAGGGTTTTAATGCATTTATTTGACTCAATATATTATTATTTATTTTAATTCTCATAAAGTCATGCCAAACACAGTCTATAATCCATATGATATCAATGGATGTATCATAACACATTCTCCTTTAGAATGAACACTTCTGAAAAAGTCATACATTTCTGGGCTAAAAATAAACCCATAAGAAATATTTATGCTGTTGATGGGTTTTCTTTCTTTCTTTCTTTCTTTCTTTCTGTTATATAATTACATCTGTGATCTGGCAGAAACCCTCATAAGTAACAAGGTTGATTAAAGTAGATTTGGGCAACTCTGAGTTGTTAAGTACAGAGAGTGTGGATGTGGACAGTGAAGATTCTGGGGTTCGGGAAGGGCGTGGAAGGCCACGAGGGTCTGTTTCCCATCCTGTCTCTCCCCTAACAGAAACACAATGGGAAACAAAGACATGTTAATAATAGACAAAAAATAACTAAGATCAATCTTCACAACCCTTCTTTTTTTAAAAAAATAATAAATACCATTGTATACATAGTTTTTAAAAAGGTAAATTATTATGAAAACAATTTAACTTCCTACATTCCTCCTTTTGAATTAGGGTTTATTCTCACTCAGTAAAGATGTTCCACTTTCAATAACATGCTTCTCTACCGTGTAACCTTTTGGAGCTCATCTCAACACAGTCTTTCAACATAACATGGTAGCTTTTTCTACTGCAGGCCTTTATGCCGCCTCTTAACACTTGTCACATAGGGCAGGAATCTAACGCGATGAATGGACCAGTATATGCCTCGTGTTTTAAAGCCCTTATCCACTTGTCTGACTTTGCTCTAATTTGTCCAAAATTGGACATGGGGTGAACAATATTTTCTTTTATCATTTTATTTAAATATAACAATTTAATATTTACAAGGTATTACTCTGGATATGCCATACAGAGCTAGTCTGTTGAATTAGAGGCAGAGATGACTCACATTCCAGAGACATCACAATTTTGTTCCAGTTAGAATTCTTATCTAAAATCAAAAAGCCATTTTTCACATTCAGTTTTAGCTGTGAAGTTAATCCAAAGTAAATATCAAAATAGATTGCTGCCTTAGTGTGTGCCTTTTAATAATGAAGCCTCCATCTACCTTTGAGTTATAAAGATTTTCAATGAAGTTGTGTGTCTACAGCACACATTTGGGGGCAGATAAAAACTTAAAGCTGACTATGTACCCCTTCTACTGATTTAAACATTCATATTTTTAAGTCAGACACACTTCATTTTCTCTATCTATGCAGATGCGTTTTGGCAGTTCTTCTAAATTACATTTGTCATTACAAAAGCCAGAGTATCCCAAAGTAATCGTTGCACTTAGCTCAGAAACAAAACTGCCCTAACCATATTTTCCATTACACAAAGTATACTCTGCCGTATTTCTGAAATAGTATAGATAATTGTAGCAACAGAATATTTTTATATACTATTCCAGATATGTCCATGATATTTTGATGCTGCAGCTTTGATGCAGCCCTCGTGAAGTGGGGTCTTTTTTTTATGTTGGGGATCCTTTGAAGTGGTCTTTTTGCTAGGAGCAATTTGATGTGGGAATATTTTTATGCAACTTAAAAAAGCATTATTTTCAGCATTTCATTACTAAGTGACAGGCAAAATAGAAATTTTCCCTCCATCCCTCAGGCACACTCCATCAAATGCTACCTACTTCTCCCCCATGGAAATTAGGAATGAGGGATTTTATGGGTGGAGTAAGGGCCCAGACAGCAAAATTGCAAACCACAGAGTATTATTCTCAGGCATTGAAACCTAATAGAGTTTGCCCAGTGGATTTGAAATTGCTTAGGACCAGTGCTTACTTTTTCTTCGCATTTTCTTCCCTTTGGAATGGAAAGATCTTTAACTGTAAAGCCTGTGCTGTTCCACCACTGTATTTTGGAAGCAGATCATTTGTTTTCTAATTTCACAACTCCACAGTTAGAGAGGAATTTTGCCCCAGGATGGCTCTTACCCACAGTCTCTCTCACACCTGATTTAAATGATTTAAATGACATTTGGAACTTTTGAGCTGACAGTATTTAATGAGGTTTTTGATTTTGAATTGATGCTGGGATGAGTTGAGACTTTAAGGGGTATCAGGATGTGGTGAATATATTTTGCATGTGGGATGGGTATGAATCTTTGGGGGCCAGAGGGTGGCTGAATAATGGCTCCTTGGAGATATCTGTGTTCCAGTCTGTGAAACGTGTGAACTTTATAAGGCTAAAGGCACTTTCAAAAGTGATCAAGTTAAGGATCTTGAGATGGGGAGATTATCCTGGTTTGTCTGGGTGGGCCTGATGTGATCACAATGATCCTTATTATGAGACACAGGAAAGTTAGAGGAGAAAGTGATCTGATATTGGAGACAGAGATGGGAATAATATGCTTTGCGTGTGGAGGAAGGAGCCACAAGCCAAAAATTGCAATGGCTTCTGTAGCTGGAAAAAGCAAGGAAACTGATTCCCCACTAGAACCTGCAGAAAGAACACAGCCCTCTGACACCTTAACTTGAGCCTAGTGAAACCGATTATAGACTCCTGATGTCCAGAATTCTAAGATAATGAATTCACGTTGTTTTAAGCCACTAAGTTTGTGGTAACTCATTACAGCAGCAATGGGAAACTTATATAAGGGGTCTAGATGAAACTACTTCGTAATGATGCATTGTGGTAGAAAATCGATGCTCCCTTGTATGTTAAGTCATACCTCTTGGGAAAAAAATCAAGCAAATACAAAACATAAAACTCTATGTAATGGGGGTGGGAGTTGGAGATGAAATAAAGGTCAGCAATGTTTATTACACACATTGCTGGTTAAAAACTAAGAGGAATTTTATAGTTTGACAAGATTATTTTGCCTATTGTCCAAAAATCTGCATCGAAACCAATTTTTAATGTTGGTTTTCCTGGATATTTTATTTCTGATACCCCCACCCTCACCCCTTCAGAGGATTTCAGATTGGACCTACAGAGAGCCTTTTGAAGGTTAAATGAAGTTCAAGGGCTTCAATTCTTAGTTTCCCTGCTGAGACAAAAGATACACTAATTAATGGCTTTTATGAAGACTTGGCTTTACTAGAAATAAAACCAAATAATTCCTCTGAAGAGTTTATATCTAATTGCTGTTTAGCATAATTTGATTTGAATTTCTCGGGGAAAATAGTAGAATGGAGACAGAGTTGATTATTATGAATCTAAAAGTTTCTTTGTCTTAAGATTAGTCATGCTATAAAAGAAGAATATCATTTATAAATTATATTCTGCAACGCATTTCCTGTTATGCTGTACTCTACATGTAGGAATGCTTATTAAATAGAATGAGACTTTGGAGGAACAAAGGACTTATTTCATTAAGTAGACTAAAATCTTTACTACCT
>RJWJ010010108.1:0-47933 GCA_004363605.1 Indri indri | reverse complement strand
CCCCATGTCCTTTAGTTGTTGATTTGCCCCCCCATCCCCCTAATCCCTAGAGAGTATTTCTGCCATGTGATCAACTTAGTGTTGATCAGTTAGAACCAGTTTGATGGTGAGTACAAGTGGAGCCCTTTCTTCTGCTCTTGTGGTGCTTCACTTTGGATAATGGGCTTAATTTTAATCCAAGAAAGTGTAAGAGGTGCTAGATCACTGTCGTTTCTTATGATTGAGTAATATTCCATTGTAAATATATACCAAATTTTATTAATCCACTCCTGGATTGACGGGCACTTGGGTTGTTTCCACATCCTTGCGATTGTCTCACTTAAATCTTAAGTTCCATAAGATGCACACCACATCTAACACTCTGAATACTATATGCTCAAATATTCAAGAAACTTCTTGGTATTTGGGAGTTCCTAGTCAATCATCACATTTCTTTATGTATGAATAAGACTATAACAATATATGAGTATATGAATAAGAACATAATATGAATAAAAGGATATTTTAAGTATCTTATGCTTGTGAAGATTATTTCAGCTTATTTAAGTTTGTTTCTCATGATTAATTTTTTTTCTGTTCTTTTGAGAATATGGGTAGAAATAGTTGAGTTCATGAGAGTCAGTTTTATTAGTCTAGTGGATAAAAGTTTGAAATTAATGGCTAATCTGAAATACTGAAAGTGTTTTCAGTTTTAATTTGTTATCCAAGCTTATTCTCTTAATGATGTCATTTCATATATTTATGATAAATGAGATTAAGAAAAAATAAGATGTAATATATGTTAATCTATTAAGCAGTCGTCTTGAGGTATCATATCAGTTTGGTTAATTTTATATATTTGCAATAGTTCATTTGAAATGTATTAACAGTTTGTTCTTTAATTACAGTGGGTTGGCAGCTGGAGAAGATAATGGACAGAGAGGTTATTTACTGACCTATGTCATTGCATATATTCGAGTAAGTTATTTCATATTTTTCCCTTATCACTTAATTTATGTTACAAGCAATACTTTTTCTTGACTTTGAATAAAATCATCTGTTTTATTTTCTTAAATTTTAAGCTACTGTGATTTAGCACATCATTTTACATGAACCCTGGATTAGCTATGAATCTTTATAAGCTCATTTAAACATTCTATTTATGCTTCTGAGGAACTTAAAGATGATTTAATACAGCGGTCCCCAACCTTTTTGGCACCAGGGACCAGTTTCATGGAAGACAATTTTTCCATGGACTGGGTTGAGGGGGATGGTTTTGGGATGATTCAAGCGCATTGCATTTGTTGTGCAGTCAAACCTCTCTGCTAATGATAATCTGTGTTTGCAGCCGCTCCCCTGCGCTAGCATTGCTGCCTCAGCTCCAGCTCAGATCATCAGGCATTAGATTCTCATAAGGAGCATGCAAACCAGATCCCTCACATAAGCAGTTTACAGTAGGATTTGGGCTCCTGTGAGAATATAATGCTGCTGCCGCTGATCTGGCAGGAGGCGGAGCTTATGTTGTGATGAGCATGGGGAACAGCTGTAAATATAGATGAAACTTTGCTCGCTTGCTTGCCCCCTACCACCTGCTGGGTGGCCCACTTCCTAACAGGCCATGGACTGGTACCGGTCCTTGGCCTGGAGGTTGGAGACAGCAGATTTAATATGTCTTTGTGCTCTTTAAAAGAATGGAGCCCTTCTCTGTCTAAAAATTGAGCATGCCATTCTTAACATTACTTGGTTAGAATCAAGCTGTTTTATTAGCAACATTCCTCACTTGATTCATAATCTGTTTTAAAGATATATAAATCTTTAACTGTGTCTTTTAAAGTTGATATTTAACATGATTCCAAGTAGTTATTGGCGATGATTATAGAATTAAAGAAATAATGTATGTGTACTTCAGCACTAAAGTTTTTCTAATTCTAGATTTTCTGCTATGAGAAACTTCATTATTCTTATTAATTTCAAGTCTGCTGTACTTACACGAAATTGTTCTTTTGAAGTTTTATTTTTTCATTTAGTTTTGTTTTTCTACTTTGGTTGTAACAAACTCAAGTTTCTTAATTGTTTCCTGCTGTTGGTGAGGTTACCTTTTTTTTAAATTTCCCCTTTTATGTAATTTGAATGATCTTATTCTAAAAGGTCATTTTTCAGATATTCTGAGAATGTGGCTTCCCCAAATACTAAATTTTCCTTTCTTTATCATTAAAATTTTTTAGTTGAGGCCGCTGCGGTGGCTCACACCTGTAATCCTAGCACTCTGGGAGGCAGAGGCGGGTGGATCGCTCAAGGTCAGGAGTTCGAGACCAGCCTGAGCAAGAGTGAGATCCCGTCTCTACTAAAAATAGAAAGAAATTATCTGGACAACGAAAAAAAAAAAATATATATATATAGAAAAAATTAGCCAGGCATGGTGGTGCATGCCTGTAGTCCCAGCTACTCGGGAGGCTGAGGCAGGAGGATCTCTTGAGCCCAGGAGTTTGAGGTTGCTGTGAGCTGGGCTGATGGCATGGCACTCTAGCGAGGGAAACAGAGCTAGACTCTGTCTCAAAAAAAAAAAAAAACTTAAAAAAAATTTTTTTTAATTGAAATGTAATAGATGTACATATTTTTGGAGTATATGTGATATTTGGATACATTCATATAATGTATAAAGATAAAATCAGGGTAATTGGGATATCTGTCACCTCCAAATACTAAATTTTTTAGTTTTTCACTTGGAAATTATTTCGAAGGAAATTCTTACATAAATTTATATACAGCTTTTTATTTCTCCAAGTAAGCTTGCTTAATGTGTTCTCATTTTAGAAATAATTTAATCCTAGCTAAGATCTAAATTTCAAATTATAGTGAATTTGAAGCATATAGTCTTTCCTTCCTGGCCCCCCTGATGATGCTGATAAGGAAAAGCGTATTTATTGCCTGTTTACTGTGTTAGAAATTCTGATGAGATGTACTGATCGTGAAAAGTAATAGATGATTATATTATAGATCTTATAAATAACATCTACCTCTACAGACTGTCAGTGCTCCAGGTTCTCCCCATAGTAACTATTTTGAATATACATAAAATTTTGTTTGTTAGGCATTTTCTCGGGCAATGTTGACCGTTTTGCCATAATACTGAATTCAGAATTCTAGAAAGTGAAATATAACTGTAACAAGTATAGCGTAGACACAATTTGGAATAAGTATCTTGATTTTTAAAATTCCAATTAATGTTAAAGCTAAGTCAAAAGCACATTAGGGATTTCCCCCCCCAGATTGTTTTGTTTTCTCTTTTAAAAAATTTTCCAGTGGTTAATACCATTGTCACCAATTATATTCCAGTTTAGATAATAAAACAATTGTGCTCTGGTAAAGAAATTAAGTGTTGTAAGTTACTTGTAATATAACTATTAAATCTGTACAATAGAAAATATTTTTCTAGCAGAGGTGCCTCCAGATGTTCTATGTATTCTCTCACTTCAAAGAGAAGAACTATATTTTCTAAATTTGTTTTTACGGAAAAGTTGATTTTAAGAAAAGAAACCTTCTCTTCCTTCTATACCTCCAACCCCCAAACCCTCTTGCTCCTTCAGTCTTGATGACCAGTTTTTGATATTGGTTAAGTTGCTATTTAGGCCAAAAAAAAATCTATTCTTCTAGTATTCTTTTCATATATATAAACTGTTCCTGGATAGAGATATCATTCACTAGAGAAATAGAATTTCTACCCTGTGTCAGACACTCTACCTGGTGCCAAGGATTCAGAGGAGTATAAGACAGGTAAGATTCCTGTCCTCATGGAGGTTATATCTCACTCTCAGGGCAACTTTCCAGCGTTCTTAGGAGGTGAATAGTAAAGAGCAGTCAAAATTAAATTAGAAACATACAATACTGACAGTGAACGTGAAATACTAACAGTATTATTGGTTCTTCAGCATCTGTTGCAGTTGCTTGATTTTTCTATATGTCTTAACAGGACTTGGCTTTGGAATACTGTGTATTAGGAGAATCTTTTGAGACTTCTACTCCCTGGGACAGGTAAAATATAAGAAATGCCTGATATTCAAATATGTTAATATGAATTGCTTGAAGTGATGTTTCTTGGTGTGCGGACATATAAACTTTAAAAATTTTATAAAGAAACATTGAAACATGATAGCTATTTTTATTTAAACTAATATCTTCATCAGAATGCTGTATTTTCAAGCCTTATTTTTGTGTGAGGCAAATTTGTCTATCCAAAGATATTTTTGAAGTTTATGTTTTGAAACATCTTATTGAACACTCAATGTTACTATGTGGTTTTACTTAGCTTTTACTTACATTCTTAAGTGATTAATATGTTTAAAGGTTCCTAAATAAAGTGCCCCCAAATTATAAAACCAGTTAACCTTCATTTGTAATGTATCATTTATTTTTTCATAATTGTGTGTTATTAAGTAAGATCTTAACTTGCAGTTAAGTGATTTCTGAAAGAAATCCAATTTAAGAAATTAAGGTCAATTTCTATTTTTAAATTTAAGCAAAATTCTAATACTGGAACATATTATAAGAACGGCCCAAATAAGATTAATGGAAATAAATTTTAGAAGTGTTTCTTTATTTGAAATATACACCACACACACAGACACACACACATACATATATTGGTTAGAGAATTAATAATAAAAACTGATTAGGAAATGTTAAATAGTTTATTAAAGATATACTTGTGAGTTTGTAATCATTCAGTAATAAAAACATTCTCAAGGAGATTGTCAGTACATGTTGAGTACTCCTTATTTGAAATGCTTGGGGCCGAAACTGTTTTAGATTCCCAAAGCCGAAAATCCAAAATCTAAACATGCTCCAGTGAGCATATCCATTGAGCATTGTGTTGGTGCTCAAAAACTTTCAGATTTTGAATTTTTTCATTAGTGATACTCAACCTGTATATTTTTATTTTCTTCTAGTATACCTACATTTTACCTTTTCTTTATAAAATTTACAAAATATTTGAAATATACAAAAAAGAATATAGGATATAACAAATCCTGTATTATATATTGCATATCTTAACGTTTTGTTTTCTTTCTACCTCTTTTTCCCCCCAGAAAGCTTTTTACTTTTCTACATGAAGTCTTCATCTACTAATGAGTTACGACTTTGGCACATGGGTGCTCATATCTCATGCATTGTGTTAGATAGTAATCCAATTTATAGTTTTGTTATTCACAATTTTTTTTCTTTTTTCATTTTTAAATCAACTTTCTCAGGTTGAAATGTTATTCATAATTTTTGATGCTAAATTTTTTAACAAGGGGAAAAAAATCTTGTAAATGAAAAGAATTACCAACTCATGGACATCTGATAGTTTTGAATAGCAGAAATAGTTTGGCAGCTGTTCATAGTGGTTTCAAAGACCATTTTAGTCTTTAATACCTTTCCTTGGGTATATTAGTCAATTGGGCCTGCTATACAGAAGACCATAGACTGGGTGGCTTAAATGTTCTTAAACAAGAAACATTTATTTCTCAGTTCTGGGGGCTTGAAGTCTGAGATCATGGTTGGGTTTTTGATGAGGGCTCTCTTCCTGGTTTATAGTTCGCCATTCTATCGTTGTATCCTCACATGGTGGCAAGCAGAGACACAAAGCAAGCCCTCTCATGTCTTTTTATGAGAATGGGCACTAATCCCATTCATAAGTCTCCACCTTCATGACCTAATTACCCCTTAAAAAGCCCCACCTTCTAATACCATCACATTGGGGCTTAGGATTTTAGTATATGAATTTTGAGAGGGGCACAAACGTTCACCTCATATCACTGGGGAAAGTGGGTTAGTGTAGCGTTACCTTTTCAGCATTATGAATTTCCTTGTCATCAGTTGACATCTTGTCTTTTTATTCTTCCAACTGTGGAAGCTAATCAGTTTTCTTCCATTTTTTATATTATGCTTACATATTTATTTAATTGATTCACTGATGGTTTCTGTTTTATACAGGGATACATTTTTGTTTTCATTTAAAACAATTTGTTCAGCTGAAGTTTTAATAAATATTATAACGTTAACGGAAAGCAGCTACATTTTTGATGTAAAATTTACTTGTTACCCGTTTAGTAACTTGCTTTTTCTTTTAAGCCTTTAGCTAAATAGAGACCATGTTTAGCAGTAGCCGGTGGAATCAGGGTCTTTAACCTTCATACATTATTAGGTCATTGGCCTTTTCATGTATAAGCCACTTAAGGGGTTATTGGCCTTACTAGTCTTTGTGTGTTGTTAAGTGACACGTTCCATAGTTGCCATAGCACAATAAATATTCCGCATAGAGTCCTTTGAATGAACTCTGGGATAATGTGAGATCACAGCTATCTTAAAAGCTAGAGATTTTTAAAGATTTTGGAGACACCAGCGAGCTTCTTGTGATTAAAATCAAGAAAGTGGGTACAAACACTTACAGATAGTTTGGAGTGAAGGGAAAAAAAGATGACCTAAGAAAGAAGTCCCAGAAAACCTCATAAGGGGTAGTCATATAAACAAAAGCTGGCAAAGGATACTGAGGAATAATATCTAGAGGATTTGGAAGAAATCCAGTGATATGAGAAAAGCCCATGGAAGTTTGTTTTGAGGAGGATATGGTCAACAGTGTTAAATTTGCTAATAGGTCAAGAAAGAATTTTATTTTCCAGATTAAACAAAATACAGTTATAACAATATAGTATAACTTACATTAAAAATAGATTAATTAAAAATAGTTTAATATTGTTAAATATTGTCAATCCCTTTTCTCCTTTAAGGATTATTACTATCCCTCACCTGTCTGTTGTCATTGACTTTTAATGTCAAACAGTCTAACATAGCACATTAACAGTTTACACATAGTTTTTGTTCAGTAAGTCTTTGTCAAATGGGATTTCAGCTTGAGAATAGGCTGTTGAACATTTTATGTAATATCATGATTATTAATTGAATTATTTTTAAATTAAGGAAAACTACTTAGGCATGGATAAAGATTGGCATTCATGTAACCTAGAATTGAATTTTCATTAACTTGTTTTTTTATAGCTTTTTTTAAAGCTCTTAAAATCTTATAATTAAATTTATTTTGAAATCAAGTGTTCTCAGGTGTAGGAAACTGCATTCCGAAGACTTGAGTATGTTCTTCTGACTTCTGTTTTTCTTATGGCAAAGAAAAGAACTTTGTTGTCTTTGACATTAGGAATGGGGGGCTCAATTCGAATGATCCAGGCTCTTGTCAGTTTTTGAAGGAATAACTATGAAAGCTTTAGTTAAAAGAATTTTGGACTTGACGAATGTCAGATTAAGCAGCATTTATTGAATTTGTGTGGTTCTCATTTAAAAACTTAATATTTTATTCATTTATCTTTTTTTAGGGTTGTGGATCTCTGTAGAAACGTAAAAGAAAGAATAATAAGGGAATGCAAAGAAAAGGGTGTTCAGTTTACTCCTTTTTCTACATGCAGGTGAGTTGCTCTTATACTCTGTATTCTGAAAAACTTTTTTTTTTAATCGATGGGGAAAATATAATTTACCAGCTCAGGAAAAGCTTCATTCTATTCCATTTGACAAGCTTTCTTAAACTTTACTGAACCAGCTTGTTAGAATTGTGCCACGAGCATTTTACAGTAGTCCTGAGCCCTGTAGGAGTGGGACACCCTTCTGTGTGTAGGCCTTCTACCCTATCTGGACAGATTGCAGTGAAGAGCCAAGTGTCCGAGCTCCTAGAAAAAGAGGAGGACTCCTTCATTTACTGAAACTATAAATTATATGGTCAAGAAACTATAAATTGTATACGTAGTCAACATAGCTCTTTCTTCATCAGAGAGGAAACTCATTTAACCATTTTAGTTTTTATTGAATGATTGGGACTGGAATAAAGGAATGTGAGGAACAAAAGATCCAAGTGACGACTAACTCAGTGCTTTCCAAGAGATCTTTCTTCGATAATGGAAATATTCTATATCTGGACTGTCCAATATGGTAGCCACATGGGGCTATCAAACAATTGAATGTGACTGGTATAACTGTGAAACTGAATTTTAAATTTTATTTCTTAATTAATTTAAATTTACAAACGCCACATGTCCTGTATTCCATGTTGGACATGTTCCATATGAGATAGTGCATGGTTAACTGATGATCTTGCCTTTTTTGTTAAATAGCAGCAGCCCAAAAGGAGGTTTTCTTGTGAAGGGGCACTTTGTATTCAATCTTTTGATATTAATTTTCTGTGTAAACACGTTGAGTTGAACATTTGACTTCTTGAAAAAGTTATAGGATTAATTTGAATGGAAAATAAATGCAAATCAGAACAGATTATGAAATGGGGAGCCTTAAAATAAGTGATACAGTAGTAATCTGGCACTTTAAAATTTATTGAACATTTTACATCGTATAAATTGGCTTGCTTTTTTTCCCTCTGTGTGTGTGTGTGGGGGGGGGTTATTAACATATCTCCAATATTTATTATAGAAGTAACTTACAATGTAAACACAAATAAAATTTAGGTAATTTTGGAAATAATACAATATCTCTATTAAGTACACCTGATCCTAGACTTCTGAAATAAGTTATCCTTCAGCACAACAACATTTTCTATACACTTCTATTCATGATGATGTTCTTATAATATACCTGGAATTATTTAACACATTAAGTAATTACTTAACACATTAACTGACTCCTGAGTTGTGTTTAACTCCCTCGTGTTTTGAGCCCGGGGCTTTGTGAAGTGAAGCCCTGCAGTTGGTTTGTGGAAATCTTCCTTGTTGATGTTTTTAGTGTTACAATTAATATTGACAATTTAATTGCATATAATTCACTTATAGAAAACAATAAAAAGTAACAAATTTTTCATTAAATTAGAAAGGATTATTTTGTTTTTGAAGTTTTTATTCTATTTTCATAATAAAACACCATGGCCCCATGGAAGAATTTTTTTTTCCTAGCGTAGCAGTCAATGTGTTAATCTCAGCTCAAGAAGCAGACCTGGGCCTAGCCAGTCTTTGCCCCTCAACCTTGTCACCATAGCAACTTTCTACCTACCTTTTAAGTTTTGTCTTGTAAGACTGCATGTGTGTGAAGACTAAATGTGCTGTTTTGCTATTTGTTAGTAATTTAATCTCTCCAAGTTCTAATTTTATCATCAGTAAAGTAGTGGTAACACCATTTTTTTATGGGATTGTTGTAAGAATGAAATGAAAGCATATGAAAAAACTTTTAAGCTCCGAAGGGCTATATAAATGTCGTAGTAGTATTGTGGTGTAATTACATTAAGCTTGAGGTAAACAGTCCATGTTAATATTAGTAAGTAAAATTTGGATATTTTTCGTCCCCAATGAGAATTCCTCATGAAGGCATCCAGCTGTTGAGCCTACTTGTTCCTTATACATGATAATTTACATATATTTGTTTTGCAATACTAGAAATATTTCTGTACTCTTTAAACTGCTATTCTGTGTTTTTCTTTTTCTCTTTCTTGTGGTCTCATCTTGTGCTTCCCTACAACTATATTGTGTTTCTTAGTTCTACTTCTGCCATTGGGAGAGATATCTTTTAGAATTTGCTAAATTGTGCTTTTGCAGGGTAAGAAAGTAGAATTCTAACATGAGATCTGAGAAAAGCATCTTTCTTACACTTTAACTGTTCATTTCAATCAGAAGGGTCTCCTTGAAGTAGTCTTTTCTGCTTCTGTATGGGAGAGACTGTCAGGGTTTGAGGAGTACTGCAGAAAGTACAAAGTCAAGTCTGTTCATTAACATGTTTTAGAACAAATACATTGGGGATAGAATCAGAGATTATAAAAGCTGATAGAGTGCATTTTAGATATTATTGAATTATAGAAACCTTGAAAGAAGGGAAAAATAGAGACCTTGCTCTATGTAATGAAAAGCTTATAGCTTGGTATAGCTAATGGTAGCTTAGTGAATGACCTCGGAAAAAACCTTTACAAATGAAGGTCGTAAGCATGTACATGTTACTTTTGGGGGGGGGCATAAATGTTTAGGTTACGTATATTGCCCTTGTCCCCCTCCTCTCCCCCAAGTCAGAGCTTTAAGCGTGTCCATCCCCCAGATGGTACGTATCGCACTCATTATGTATGTATATACCCATCCCCTCCTCCCCTCTCCCATCTGCCTGACGCCCGATAAATGTTATTCCTATATGTGCACTTAGGTGTCGATCAGTGAAACCAATTTGCTGGTGAGTACATGTGGTGCTTATTTTTCCATTCTTGGGATGCTTCACTTAGTAGAATGGGTTCCAACTCTATCAAGGAAAATACAAGAGGTGCTGTATCACCATTGTTTCTTATAGCTGAATAGTACTCCATGGTATACATATACCACATTTTATTAATCCACTCATGTATTGATAGGCACTTGGGTTGTTTCCACATCTTTTCAATTATGAATTGTGCTGCTATAAACATTCGAGTGCAGAGGTCTTTTTTATAGAATGTCTTTTGTTCTTTTGGGTAGATGCCCAGTAATGGGATTGCTGGATCAAATGGTAGATCTACTTGTAGCTCTTTGAGGTGTCTCCATATTGCTTTCCACAGAGGTTGTACTAGTTTACAGTCCCACCAGCAGTGTATGAGTGTTCCTATCTCTCCGCATCCACGCCAACATTTACTGTTTTGGGACTTTTTCATAAAGGCAATTCTCACTGGAGATAAATGATATCTCACTGTGGTTTTGATTTGCTTTTCCCTGATGATTAGAGATGTTGAGCCTTTTTTCTTATGTTTGCTGGCCATTATTCTGTCTTCTTTTGAAAAGTGCCCACTTTTTGATAGCGTTTTATTTTTTCTTGCTGATTTTTCTGAGTTCTGAATAGCTTCTAGTTATCAGCTCTTTATCAGATGTGTAGCATGCGAATATCTTCTCCCATTCTGTAGGTTGTCTGTTTGCTCTCATGATAGTTTCTTTAGCTGTGCAGAAGCTTTTTAATTTGATCAGGTCCCATTTATTTGTTGTTGCTATGATTGCCTTTGGGGTCTTCTTCATAAATTCTTTGCCTAGGCCAATGTCTAGAAGAGTATTTCCAACGTTTTCCTCTAGAATTCTTATAGTTTATTATTTATTATTATTTATTCCAATCGTAAATTTTCTGTGGAAGTTATATGAGAAGGAATTACTAGTCAGTGAATCTAACACAAGCAAAGTACTACATAAAGTATAGAACACAAAAGCTTTTTTAGAAATTAAAGAATAATGTAGTGACTTTGACAACTATTAATACAATATTACTTAGGTTTAAGTCTGTTATCCACTGTGAGTTGATTTTTGTGAGAGGTGAAAGGTGTGGATCCTGTTTCAGTCTTGTACATGTGGCTATCCAGTTTTCCCAGCACCGTTTATTACATAAGGATTCTTATCCCCAGTAAAAACTGAATCTTTTAATGAATCTTAAAATCATTAAAATCTAAGAAAAAAATTTGTGCTTATTTATATTATCAACTCAAATTGATACCTTGTTCTTCTCTTGATATTCCAATCTTTTAGATGGACAGATAGGCCTGTTTTATTATAATCCCAAAAACAAATCAGACCTAATAATCCAAAAGCCATTTGTTACCATCAAAGTTTGAAACATTTTAAATAATAAAGCCTATTCTTGTGTAGTTGAAATGTTTCTTTGTTTTGTCAAGTGGCAATTTAACAGATTTTACCCTCCCCACTTCCTGGGAGGGGTCTAACTTTCTATTCACCATCCCTTGAGAACCCCTTCTATTATGAAAATATACATTGTAATAATAAACCAGTACTTACTGAAAATGATCGGAAAGTAAAATATTCTGCCTTAAGACACATTCTGTAAAAATAGTTAAATCTAGATTCTTCAGAACATATTCATGAGGCCTAAAAATCTTCATTTTGTTTTGTAGATAGATAGAGTTAGTGTATTTAGACTGAACTGGCCATATGTCATATTGATTGAGTGGGCTATTTTTTTAAGAATGATTTTCTTATAAAAGCTTATATGCTTAGTTTCTGTGATCATCTTGTAAAACCAGTTAGAATTTGCAAAGTCTAGTTACTTGAATGGCTTTGATTTAAATAAGTTTTAAATGTAGTTCTGATGGCTTATACGTGATTAAACTAACATTTAATTAGAATTTGATTTTAGTTTAGTTTGAGTTGCTTAATAGTAACCAAGGAGATTATTCTGTGTTAATTATGTGAGATATGTCTTTTAAACCAGGTTTTAAAAAATTATTTTAAAATAGTTATAGATCTAATTAACAATCAAAGATCCTAAGAAAAATAATTCAGATGTAGTTGTTGAGTTCATTTTTGTCAATTGAAAGATACTTTGTACATCGGAATAGAAATTCCGATCCTAAATTTTCTGTAGAAGTTACATGAGAAGGAATTACTAGTCAGTGAATCTAACACAAGCAAAGTACTACATAAAGTATAGATCACAAAAGCTTTTTTAGAAATTAAAGAATAATATAGTGACTTTGACAACGATTAATACAATATTACTTGTTCAGTTTATTTGGAAGAGGTTGATAGACTTGATCTATTTTAAAAAGTGTTAGACCTGAGTCACTTTCTGAAATGGACCCAAACTGAGGTATTTCAAAAGGTGTTTTTCATTGTTTGGATTTTGTCTGAGATACTGATCACTCACGCCCATCAGGCTTTATTGTGACTTCAGTAGTCCGCTTATTTACTGAAAACTGAACTGTGTAATATATAGATCCTGATCTTGTTGGAAGATGGTAGTGCTCTATTAGTATTTAGTTACATTTTCTGTTTATTAATATTAATGATTCTCTTATGAGTGATATATATTTTACTAATTGCTGTAAACTAATTTCATTCATTTATCCAAACTTTATTTGAATTTGGTTACTACTAATGATAGTGCCCTCATAGTTAAAATGGTTTTCCAATTTTTCTTAAACTTTGTAAATCTGGTGCTTAAAATGTAAACATTCAAGGGACCTTTTTTATGAGGGTGAATTAACACTATAAGAAAAAAAACAGCTGGCAAATTGACAGTAGCATTGTTAAACAGTTCATTTCTTCTGTTCTGAGGCACCTAACATTTGGCCTAAAAGGCCATTAAAATTTTAGATTAGATTCTATTTGTATTGTGTAGTAAAAAGAGTATTTCCTCTGTATTTCCTCCTTCTGTTAAATTAAATTCTTTGTGGGAAACTCTGTAAATTGCATATGGAGATTTGACTATGATTACCTTAGCTCCCTTTTAAATGCTTTCCTAATTGCATTGTGAAAGATCAGATATATATTATATATATATGATTTAATAATCTAACATTCTTGTTATCTTTTGTATACACACATATAACATATACACGTTTGTAGTCTAGACAGTATTTTAAGGCCATATCACTGCATTTGATATGATCATTCAATTTGTGTTCCAAATTCTTATTATTAATGTGCACTTAGTGAACATATTTCACCCAGTCTGATCATATTTAGTATTTGAACATTTATCCTGTTTCTCAGTTTTAAGTTCTCATACTTATTTCTGTTAACTTTGAGAAAGTTTGGAAAACTTATAATTGACTACCAACTTCCATCTAGTCTGTTTCGAGGCTGTCTTCAATTGCAGTATACTTAGTTTAAAAAAAAAAACCCTCCTGTGAGAGATGGGGTTTTTGTTTATTTCAGGCCAGCTGGGGAAACATTCACATTGTTTTCAAATTTTTAATTTGGGGGGGCGGGGGGGCGTGGTTAATAATCTGTACTTACAGAAAGAGTTGCAAAAATAGTACAAATAGTTTCTGTATACCCTTCAGTCATATTCCCCAAATGTTAAAATCCTACATAATTATAGTATGATTATCAAAACCAAAAAGTTAGTGTTGTTACAATACTGTTAACTAATCTACAAACCTTTATTTTTTTATTTTATTTTCATTTTTTGGAGACAAAGTCTCACTCTATTGCCCCAGCTAGAGTGCAGTAGTGTCATCATAGCTCACTGCAACCTCCAACTCCTGGGCTCAAGTGATCCTCCTGCCTCAGCCTCCAGAGTAGCTGGGACAATAAGTGCCACCACTCCTGGCTAATTTTTTCTATTTTTTTATAGAGATAGTGTCTCACTTTTGCTCAGGCTGGTCTTGAACTCCTGAGCTCAAGCCATCCTGCCTCCACTTCCCAGAGTGCTAGGATTATAGGCGTAAGCCACTGCTCCTGGCCTAAGCGTTTCTTTATTATTTGTCCCACTGATATCTTTTTTCTGGTTCAGGATCCAATCCAGGATTACTTACTGTCTTTAGTTATCATGTCTCTTTTAATCTTCTCCAATCTGGAACAATTCCTCAGTTTTATCTTTCATGACCTTCATACTTTTGAAGAATATTGGCCAGTTATCTTTTAAAATGTCTCTCAATTTGAGTTTGTCTGTTGTTTCCTCATGATAGAATTCAAGTTATGTATTTTGGCAAGAATACCACAGAAGTGATGTGCTCTTCTTGGTCTGTCATAGCAGGAGAAACATAATATTGATATGTCTCATTATTGGTGATATTAAGTTTGATCAGTTGGTTAAGGTGGTACCTGCCAGTTTTCTCCATTATAAAATTACTATTTTTAGAAAAAAATGAGCCAGGCATCATGGCATGCGCCTGTAGTCCCAGCTGTGATGACACCATTGTACTCTAGCTGGGGCAACAGAGCAAGACTCTGTCTCTAAATATGAATACATAGGTAGATAGATAGATAAATAAATGCATACATACATAATTTTTTTCTGTTGTACTTAATAAATGTCTTATGGGGAGAAACTTTGAGAGAAAGTTTGCAAGATATGCAAATATCCTATTTCTTATACTATCTCCTAATTGTCAGTCTCCCATTGTTGATCATAACAGTTTTTATTGTGATTTGCAAATGGTGATTTTCTGTTTTTATCATTCCTTCTCCATTTATTGTAAGGAAGAGCTCTCCCTGTCCCCCATAACCCCATCTATCTATCAGTAGGGACTTACAGGTATTTTATTCTCTGGGATATATCCATTATTATCATTATTCACTTTGTTGCTCATATTTTCCCAGATTTGGCCACTGGGAACACCTTTAAGTTGGCTTTCGTGTTCTTTTGAGATGGCAAGGTATTTCTTGAAGAGGAAGAAAAAGGTTGCTCATTATGTAGGAAGGGTCAGTAATTGAGGCAGAGTGAGTAGCATACGAGAAGATGTGAGGCCGAGGGAGAGAGACAAGCAAGTCTGTGTGCCACAGAGGTATGTGTGCTGTAGAGTGGGTGCATGTCTGCACATGCTGTCAGGGGAGCGATAGCCGTTACTCACCACTGGTCCTTTGATCTTGGCTTCTTCCTCAAATTGTTTAGTGTTTCTTATTCCTGATGTCAGAATTGTGCTTATTTTCGGCTCATTCTTCCCTACTTTGTTCCTTCAATCTCTTTGTCCATCTTCTTCCTCTATTCCTGGATGTCTGGCTTTTTTATTCTCCTCTCTTATCTCCTGGTTGATTTCTCCAGTGCCTTGATAATATGGCTTTTTCTTTCCTAGAACAATATCTTATGTTTTCTGTCAATCTTTATTTAGGTATGCCTTTCTAGGACACCTTTCCCAATCCGACCTACCCAAATTTTCTTATTCTTTGTGTAGTCACTCAGTGTGATTTAATTAGCTTAGCATTTCCCACCTGTATAATCCAGAGTCTAGACTACTTTTTAGGCTTCATTAAAGCTGTTAATGTTGTCTGTCTTTATGTTCTCTCTCTCAAGGTATCTAATGCATTATCAGATAGCTTATTAAACTGAGGTCTCAGCTTATTAAGCTGAGAATTATAAGCATTGTTCAATCCTGTTCGTCATGCTATATCATGTTTTTATAGAGAGCGCTTAGAAGAGCATCTTCTAGCGCATTTAAATTATCTGTGTAGAAAAAAAATGTCACTGATATTTATTACATTGTCATTTATTTTTAAAATTGCCAGGATTGAACAAGGCCTTTGACCTCAACTTCAGATTCACTTTTTTCTGCCGCAAATCTTTAAGTCTGTTGAGCCAGGACAATCCATACAAATGACAAGTTTCTAGTATTGTTGTCAGAGCACTTAATGCACTTTTAAAAGGTTATAATTTGCCCACATATTATCAATGTAGATTTTTTAAATAACGAAAATTTATTTTGGTCATTGTTAGAATGTTCATATGTATTCCATGTGTTTCATGTTCCTGTTCTGAGTTGTGATGTGGCCAATGAATGGAAACAAGTCTTTTGTTTCTAGTCTAATGTTGCCTTTCTCAAGGGGCAAATGTTTTGTATCATGTCCATTTACTGTGGCAGTATAAAATACAGTCATCACATCCATGTATGGACCTCATTGTGTGGTCCTTTGGCACGAAAAAATGCTTTTGAAAAAGAATAGAGCCATACTATTTGCAATGTGGATTTGCCTTAAATACTGTGTTATACCAGCCACATGAAGAACTAATTGTACATAAAATTTGGTGAATAGAGGAAAGAGGAAGAAAAGTTAGTATTATTTTATTGTCAAGATATATATATCTTCAGGTGTTGTGTTTTTGTTGAATTTTAATTTGATTATGCAGTTTAAAACAGCTAATACCAGTACTTACCTGACTATATATTGTGTGTTCACACTTGCCACTGTTAGCTCCCATTACTTCTGCATAACAAAACAACTTCAATAAGATCACTGAAAATGGCATTTCATCATAAAATGCTGATGAAATGTGTAAAAGTTTGTTTTATTTCCCAATAGAAGTTTTAGTAACATGGGACAAATAAACAAGATAAAGATTGAATATATACCTATAATATTGACTAAACTGGTACTTAAATGAAAGTAAAATTCTCTCATTTCACACTGCATCCTCAGTTTGTTTTGGTAATAACTCTAATGAAAGCCAAGCTAAATTTCGTCCATGGAGTAGGAGGCTGGGTAGACAATGAGATTATAGCTTAAGGTAATCATTTAGGTAATCTTGCCTTTAAGTTTCTAGCTGTTAAATCTGATTTCATTTAACTTAAAGCCCCTGTGGGGATTTTGTCTGTTTTTTAGGGTGACGCAGACTTACGATTCAGGTGCATGTATCTACTTCTATTTTGCCTTTAACTACAGGGGCACTAGTGACCCACTGACGGTGTTTGAACAAACTGAGGTAATTTTCCATACATGTATGTAGCTTTTATATTTGTAATTAATTTCCATAAAGTTTACTGTCAATTTATGAATTTTAGTTTGATTCTCTTTAATTGCACATGGTTTGCCTGGTTGCTAGCCCATAGTAATGAAAAACGTATTTGTTGTACTGCCTTATATATACTGAATTATGAGTCTAAAATTAATATACTATATACCTAGTTTTTGATTCTTTGGTTGTTACTTAGAGTACATAACAGCCGATTAAATTAAACAACAATAGGAATTCCTATGGCTTATAGGAATCCTTGATGTCACTTTGGCAGCCCACCCATCTCCAGGTAGTTGCTGCTGCTGAGGTCAGCAGTCCTAATGCTCTTGGTCTGTGTGGTGTAATACCATTTTAAGTTTGTCTTTTTTTGTTTTTTTTGTATGCCAAAGCTATGTGTAGGTAATTTAGGTTCATCAGCTAGCAGTTTTTATTACATTTTTTTAAGTGGTCTTAAGCTGCTAATTTTTATAAAGCTTTCTATTGATGGCCAGTGTTTCTCAAAGCAAGTATTCCTAGAGTTAACAGACAGTGGAGGATCCTGTGGGAAGCTGAGGTTTCTTAAAAACTCAGATGCCCTAGTGCTTTAACTCATTGCATGCCTGCCAAAGATAGTACTACAACATAATTTCAGTGGCACACTTTTAGACCCAAACCACAGACAGGGTTTGGTTGGTACCCTCCTATCCCTCCTCTTTTTTTTTTTTTTTTTTAAAGCTTTCTTGAGGTATAATCGAAATACAGTAAATTGTATATATTTAAAGTGTACAATATGGTGAGTTTTGATATATGTGTACACTTGTGAAACCATCACCCCAATCAAAATAATGAATATATTCATCACCCTCAAAATTTTCTCCATAAGGGCAATTATGGTTGGTCTGTGATAGCTTTGTAAGTATTTTTGACTCTATGCCCACCGTGTGATATTAGGCAAATAATTTATCCTATCTAAACCTCATTTTCTGTATCTGTAAAATGGGAGTAATTATAATTATTCTGTAAGGCTATAGTGAAAATAAATGAGATACTGCAGGCAGATTACTTGGTACTTTTCTGGACGTACAGAAAGCAGTCAGTTAAGTATCAGTCACTAATGCTTGTTGGTATAATGAGATGTTCTGCAAGGTAGAACCTGACTCTGGATTTATAACTTTTTATTTATTATTATCATTAACAATTTAGTGCTGCTGAATCGGTCATTTTGTCTTTTTTCTTCTAGAATCTCAAAGTGGTGTTTGTAGACATTATGACTGTTCACTAGAAAAAAAACTAAAAGCTAGGCTACATACTTTAATTGGTTTTTAAACATCTAAGAGAGGAAAATTAGGCTCCTGGTTTATTATTTAACACAGGAAGTATGTGCTTCCTTTGGGAGTTGGGTCTTATTCTACTCTGAAGTGAAATCTAAGTAGCAATGATTTGCTGTGTTGTTTCCAAATACAGGCAGCCGCTAGAGAAGAAATCCTCGCAAATGGAGGGAGCCTGTCACATCACCATGGAGGTATTCTTTTTCATCAGTAGAATTGTAATATTCTTACTTTAAAAAATATTTGGTTCAATAAAATGCTGAGGGAGAGTCATGATGTGAGTAATTTGAGAGCACTTGAGATTTCTTGAAAGTTTTTGTGTCTTAAAATAGCTGTCACTGAGGTAGGTAGGTAGGTTGTGGTAGTAACCAACAGAAGCTTACTTTGACAGGCCTTCCTAGATACAGAACCTAGCCAGCCTTCTGGGTTCTCAGGGACCTCATGTTACCAGGGAATAGCTCAGCTTGCCTGGGAACCTATTTGACCATTACAGGAAAAGTTTTTAAATGGAAAAAATAAAACCCTACATAAATGTTTTTCAGCCACTGTTGGAATGTAGCTGGACATCAATTGTACCGTATATTGAAGAGCTGTTTGTTCTGCCCACCCAAAGCTCAGCAAATTAATCAACACAGGATATGAAAAAATCTTTTTTCAAGATTTTAATGCTGTTTTGTTATTACTTGATAGTCACTTTGGTGAGTATCAAGTTTTATCCAAGAATTTATCACATCACCAATAAAAATTATTCTGATATATCTACCTTTTTTACCAGCAGGCTTATGAAAGTAATGAGAAGCAGTCTTTTTAAAACTTAAACAATGGCTCTTCTGTCATTATAATTTTTTAATGTAATTTTTGTGGTTATCTACTTGTTCTCTGTAACAGAAATTTGTTCTTAATATATGCCTCAATATAGTTTGATGCTTAGGAAAATAGAATGGTGTAGACTTTTTTTTAGAAGGAGCAGGAGAATAAATGATTACCCAATTTAAAAATTCAGCTCTTATGCCTGCCCTGGACTCTTCATATCCTTCTTTTCCTGTTTTATTTTCCTTCATAGCACTTATCTAATATGCTATATATTTGTACTTTTAAAATTTATCTATCTCTTCCTACTGGAAAATGAGAATCCATGAAGACAGGGATTTTTGTTTTGTTTGTGGCTGTCCACTAACACCTACAATAATGCTTCACCCCCATTAGCCCTCCATATGTTTGTGCAGAACGAATTGAAGAATTTTGGTGGAAAAAGGAATGGATTATAGAGGGTCTGTGTCCATGTAACTTTATTGTAGCCAGACCTAGAAAAGATTGCTAAGGTGGATGAATGAAATAGAAAGATAATTCCCAACACCATTGCATCAATTTAATCTTTTGCTATCACCTTACTTTTTTCATAATCCCCACAAATACGTTTTTAACTTAGTTGGCTGATAAGCATTAAAGTGAGTGAATATGCTCTTTCTCTCCCTTTTCTATTTATTTTCCTTTGATGGATATTCTAATGTTAGAATGACAAAAATGAAGAAGAGAGGAAAATGGATATTTAGAAACCTCTTACGTAGAATTAAAAGCTTCTGATTACTAAAAGACTAAACCTAATTTTGGAAACTCGTACAAATATTTCATAAAGATACTTAGATTTTAGCACCTTGCTTTAAAGTGTTCAGAAAGCCAATACACATTATTTTAAATCTTTTTTATTGTATTTCAGGATGACACTGTATTAATATATAAGGAACTTTTAAAAATACATAATATCAAGGAGTATTTATATGTTCCTTATTCTAAATTGATTGCATGGTAGGGGAGGAGGCAAAATAATTTAGCCATAATTACTTGTTTGAAGAAAAATTAAAATTTCTCCTTTGTAGCCAACAATTTTGGCCTGTGGTACATGTCAGCAGTTAACAGTGCACCTTCTCCTCTAAAATCAGGAAATGTAAGTTCTGTGTTTATAATGGTAAATATGGGAGAGAGGTGATTCTGCAAGAGGGTGACAACAGCAGGATCATGTGTTTAAGGAGGAAATAGAAGTCACTTAGGTAATTAGTTATTAGATGAGCTGTTTCCTTAATTTGGGGATTATGTTCTCAGTTTACTCAAGCAAAGTGTTAGAAATCCTGTAGAAATTAGAAATGACCAAATGACCTCCAACATTGCAGGGTAAAACCAAACCAACAGTTTTTTCCTTGGTCAATGACTCTTTACTTTTTTAGGATCTATGAGGATATTCAGGTCCCTCCAGTCGTGTCTAAATGTGAGATGCAGAATGTGTAATATGGCAGAACTGCTGATGTTACTTTTTCAGATATGCCCCAAACACTGAGCTCTCCTTGGTAGGCTCTAACAGAGTCTAAAGAGACATACTTGAAATATGTGTTTGTGAACTGTCATTATAGAAAAAAGGAAATATGCACAGATTTAAAATAAGAGAACTAAACAACTCTAATACAAATTTATTTGAAACTTGGATTTTATTTGTGAAAGTTAAGGTAATGGTCTGTCATATTACTGCACAGAAATATAAGTTTAAAAAATTAGAAAAATGTAAACCTTAATCTATAAGATCATGATTATTCAATTCTTGATCACAAAGCAAATAATGTAAATAGCTTCTCCAGATATTTTTGATACAAAGTATGCTTAATGCCTTTTAATGTCGTATAATCTGTTTTCCGTATTATAAATATTACCAGCCTGCTAGACAATAGGGTTTCAAAGAATGGCAATCCTTCCCCTGAAGGGCCTTATAGTCCAGAAGAATAAAATATAGCATTTCAAAAGCCACTGAACAAAAACTCCTAGGATTATGATATCATCACCACTTCAGTTAAGGTAAAAGTCTACCCTTTGAAAAACACTCAGAAGGTGACTTTAATAAACGTATAAATACTATAGATGCTGAAACAGTGAAGAGAAGGGAGATAGAATAAAAGAAAAACATTAACATTTATTTATAAAGCTATAAATGTTTGCCAGATTCTCTCATAACTTAATCTCCTACAATCCTGCTCAAAATGGAGCAGAGTACATATTATTTCTGTCTTTCATATGATGACACAGGTTCTGAGTATAAAGCAGTAACTGGCCAAAAAAAAATCAGCAATAGTTGTTAGTGCCAGAATTTTAATTTGCAGTCATGTCTTCCTGCCTCAGTATCCCTGTCCTCTTAATTAAAAGCCTAAAATATCTCAAATGAGTAAAATCTAAAAAGATTGAAATTGACAGGCTTTGAAAAGAGACGCATAATTAATTTTAAAAATGGATATGGAAAGAAATGTTACACATTACTGTTTTTATTTTAAAATATAAAACCTGTTGTTTTAATTTTGACGTTGTCTAAGTTAATTACTTGCCCTGCTTTAGATGAAACAGATGAACAGAAAGAATCAAAATTTTAATTTCCTCATCATAGATATTTTCTTTTTTTCCTCAGTTCTTGCCCATAAGTCAGTTTTACTTTCTGGTTGTTTTTACGTTTCCTGATTGTAGGTTCCTAACATGTCAGCAATATCAGGTAATAAAACAAATGCAGGTCAGGTTATGTTACAGTGAAACCACTTATATAATTTATGTGCATTTCAGGTTCTAGGCTTAGAGGCTTTTATTTGTTGAAGATTCCAAGTTTGGTGGAATAATTTATTTTCAGAAATTACTGGCTTAAAGTTGAATCAGGTTTGCGTGCATATTAACTTACCAACAGTTTCTTCGTTTAAATAGAAATCTTTTATTTCTATACTATTTCTCACATTTTTATTTTCTACGTGGTCAAAAATATAACTGCATGGAAACAAACTCTAAACTGCCTGGTTTCCTCTAATGCTTAGAAAAAGAAACCAAGTAAAGTCAGAATACAAAATACAGTTCAGGTGTGCTGATAAAATGACAATATTTTCCCTTTTCTAGTTTTTCCTTTTCCATACGGGTAATATTGGAGTGCTCCAGGGCTCAGCCCACACCCCTTCATTCCTCTATATTCACTCACTTCTTTGATGTTTATCTCAGCTCTAGACTTAAAAGACCATCTATATGTTGATGACTCCTAGATACTGAAAGACATCACCTCTACCACCACTGCCCTAGTTCAAATCACTATCTCCTCCCGCGGTAGCCTCCTAACTGGTCTGTCTATTTCCATTCTGCTCCCCTAGTCTCATTTCTGTTGCTGCCAGAGTCATCTTTTTAAAAAATCAATGGTTTCTCCTTACATCCCGAATAAAATCCAAACTCCTTATCAGAACCTTCAAGGATATACATGGTGTGTCCATCTCTATGTCCTCATCTCTGATTACCTTTTCTCTCTGGCGGCATTGGCCTTTTTGCTGTTCCTCAAACATACCAGTTCCTTTTCCCAGTCAAGGCCTTTGCTGTTCGTTCCCTCTTTTTCTAATATTATTCCTCTTGTTTTTCCCCCCCAGATATTTATATGGCTCACTTTCCTCCATCATGTAGATCTCTGATACAGACATTACCTTCTTAGAGGTATCTTTCCTGTTCTCTTGTGTGGTTTCTGTTTTCCCCATTGTTCATTGAGGTTACTGACTTTATCTTGCTTGTCACTGTATTTCCCAGTCCCTAAAACTGGCTGCTCTACATAGTTCTAAGAGTAGATGCTCAGTGAATGTGTTCAGTGATTGGAGAAGTGTATGCCCAAGTGCTCACAGAATTTGGGGCAGTTTTGCAAATTCTCAAACAGCTCTGAACCTTTATATTAGAATGGTAATAGTCTCGTTGCTAATTTAGCTTCAAATATTTAATAACCAAGCCTTGTTTGAATATAGGGTCATATTTAATCATAGAAAGGCTCAGTTTATTCCATAATATTTCTGGGAAAGTATATTAACAGATTCAGTTATTTAGTGGAAAAGTAAGGTGAAACAATGTGCATTTCTCTGCAACTCCGTATCACCAGCCATGTTAGTATTCTTTCACAGATGCCTCAAGTATGTAAAATTCCATTCAAACTTTGTCTTAAATATAAGTTTGAGGGGCTGATATACAGAGGGGGAAGAATATAGGATTTGGAATCAAATCTATATTCAACTCCTGGCTCTGTAGTTAACTAGCTGTGCGACCTTAGGGAAATCATTCCTCCGACCTGCACTGTCCTCACCTGCGAAATGGGAATAATAGCACGTACCTCATAGATATGGTGTAACACTTAACTGTGATAATGTGTGTAAAACATCTAAATGCCTTTCATATAGTAGGTGCTTAAAAAACAGTAGTGTTTTTTTTTTTTTTAATTTTAATAATAGCAATAGATAACACCAGGTGGAACTCAGATTTGTATTCTTAAACTCTGGCCCTAACCATTGAAGGATGGGTTACAATTTATTTGAAAAAGGTCCATATATTCAAGGGATGTGATTCAACAATGGTCTTAACGCTTTTTCATCTATAACCTGCAGTTGGTCTCAGTCTACAGGAAGGTCCCTTACAATCTGTATGAAAGAAAAATAAATTTCACATTGTTGGCTGTGAAATTTTCTATAAAAAGTTTCTATATTCATAATACCTTCTCTGTTTAAAATAAATCATCTAATTTGTAAATTTCAAATGTCTACTGCTATTTAGTATAGTTTCATAAAGCAGAAACCATTTCAATACAAATTTTAAATAATGTATTTAATTGCCCTGCTAAACTTATTCAATACTAGAGCTTTTGAGAGATCACTTATGGCGAAAAGATTTTCTTTATTTGTACCCCGAACTTAAAAGTCGACCTCACAGTAGTATCTTTTCTTACTGACCTTCAGGCAGTATTGTGACACTCTCTTAATACCATTTTTGAGTTCCAGAGTAGAAGGGGTCTAGGGTTGGGAGAATATTGATGCAATTTCTGTTAGAGGGTTTGGACTGTAATTGTGATTAATAACAGTTGCTTTCACTATCTGGAAACAGACAGGCTGGTGTGTCTGCCTACAATCATGCTGTGATAAATGGAGCTATTTTAACTCGGTTTTGTGTATCAGAGAAAACAGATGTAGTCTGGAACTGGAGGCTATAGGAAGTATAAAGCCTACTTAACTTAATCTTCATGGTGCTTGTTTTTGTAACTGACGAGCTGGTCAGTTTAAACAGCAGAGTTTATGTCAGCCACGTTTTTAATTTCAATTTATGACTTAAGTTTTTAAGTTGTTCATTTACTAAAATTATACCTGAGTTCTTGTCAGGAAGTAAAAAACCTTGATTAAATATAACCAGTCTTAGTTTAAATATTGGTATCTTTACCTAACCAAAACTATTTCCTATTATAATCATGGGGCAGCTGCTCTTAGCTTTTTTATGGTCTTAGCAGAACCCAATAGTATCAGACACATTAAAAGTAAAAGACGATTTGAAAGAAGCTGAGCAAAAGATCAAGTTTAGGGCTGTTTGTTAACCCGTAGTGTGAAATAAAAGGCATACACATTGGAAAGGAAGAAATAAAACTGTCCTTATTTAGAGATGACATGATTGACTATGTAGAAAATCCCAAAGAATCTATAAAAACAGTCAGCAAGATTGCAGGATACAATCACGCACAAAACAATTGCGTTTCTATATATTAACAGTAAACATATAGAAACCCCCAAATTTAAAATATAATACCATTTGCAGTTGCTTCAAGGAAAATGAAATAAGCATAAATCTAATAAAATATATATAAGATCTGTATTCTGGAAATTACAGAATGCTAATGAAAGAAATCAAAGAAGACCTAAGTAAATGAAGACATTCAGTATTCATGGGTAGGTGAAGAACTCAACATAGTAAAGATGTCAGTTCTTTTCAAATTTATCTATGTGTTTAATGCATTTCCTATCAAAATTTCAGCAAGATTTTTTTGTAGATACAGAAAATATTATTCTAAAATATGTATGTTAAGGCAAAGGAAGTAGATAGCTAAAAAAATTTTGAAGAAAAGAAGAATAAACTGAGAGCAATCAATCTACTTGACTTCAAGACTTACAGTATTGTGACAGTAATCAAGACTGTGTGGTATTGCAGGAAGACACATAGATCAATGGAACGGAAAAGAGAACCCAGAAATAGACCCACACAAATGTATCCAGTTGATTTTGATGAAAGTACAAAAGCAGTCCAATTGAGGAAGCATAGCTTTTTCAACAAATGGTGCTAGAGAAATTGGATGTCCATAGGCAATAAGTAAATAAATAAATAAATCCTGCCCTAAACCTCGCACTTACACAAAACTATAAAACTTTTAGAAAAAAGCATAGGAGAACATCTTCAGGGTCTAGAGTTAGGCAAAGGCAAAAAGTTCTTAGACTAGGCACTAAAAGCATAATTCATAAAAGAAAAAATTGATAAACAGGATTTCATCAAAATTAAAAACTTTTACTCTGTGAAGGACTCCATTAGGAGGATGAAAAGATACATTACAGAGTGGGAGAAAACGTATGCAAACCACATATCCAATAAAAGACATATCTATTATATATAAAGAATACTCAAAGCTCAGTCGTAAAAAGCAAGCAGTTTAAGCAGAAAATGGGCAAAAGATAGGAACAAAAATTTGACAGAAGAAAATGTAGATAGCAAATAATCACATGCAAAGATATGATCATTAGCCATTAGGGAAATGCGAAGTAAAACCACAAGAGATATCACTACACACCTATCAGAATGGCTAAAATAAAAAATAGTGACAACATCAAATTCTGAGAAGGATGTGGAGAAACTGAATTACTCTTACATTGCTGGCAGGAGTGTACAGCCATTCTGGAAAACACTTGGGCAGTTTCTTAAAAAATCAAACATGCAAACTCTTAAAAAACTCAACCTAGCAAATGCACCCTGGAGCATTTGCAGAAATGAAAACTTATGTTCACATAAAAACCTGTATATTAATATTCATAGCTGCTTTATTCATAATAGTCCAAAACTAGAAACAGCACAGATGTCCTTCAGCTGGTGAATGGCTAAACAAACTGGTATATCCATTCCATGGAATACTATGCAGTAATAAGAAGGAACAAACTATGGATACATGAAACAAGTGGATGACTCTCCAGGGAATTATGTTGAATGAATAAAGGCCAATCTCCAAAAGTTATGTACTGTATGATTCTATTTCTGTAACATTTTGAAATGACGGAATTATAAAAATAAAGAACAGATTAGTGGTTTTGAGGAGTTAGGGCTGGAGAGGGCCTAAATAAATAGGCAACACAGGGATCCTTGTGGTGATGGAATTGTTCTATATCTTGATTGTTCAATGTCAATTTCCTGTACTTTTTGATAGCCATCAGATTGAATATAGTCTTTACAACATTGAAACATTATCAGATTACCATAAGATAGCAGAAAATTTTTTTGCTCCTTTAATATTTTTAGTTTCTTTTTTGTGATTGGCCTTTTCTCACAAAACTTATAAGTTGATTATAATATTTTTCAACTGAAGCAATGTTGCAAATAGTTAGATTCTAAGAAGACTGTAAAAGCCAATTTAGCCTATAATTTAGCTGAAGATTAAACTATTTCAGCTGTATCATAGGTTTAAACAGATTTGACAGCTGACAGAAAGTCTGTAGCAAGAATGTACTGATCCCTTCCCACCCATGCAGCTACAGATGCCGGGTCCAAGACAAAAAGGTTCACGGACAACACTGTGTTTGCTATCTCTTACCATGTGTTATACCCATAGTAGCTTCTAGTCTCAGGTGTATCACCAGGAGAGTATAGGTGGCTTGGATAATACTGCTTCTCTTTGGACCTCTAAAGAGTACTTTTTCTTCCCAGTAATTTTATGTCTAAGACTCTTACAAGTAAGATATTTGTTAGTCTGAGAATGCTGCTACCACGTTATTATATTGTTACAAAATACTTAACTTTTATAGTAAGGTTCATGTCATTAGCAAGCAGTTAATCCCAATAGATGTTTCCTAGTGTAAAATCTTTTAAAAGTGACTTGAGGTAAAATTTATTTCTAATTTTCTTTAGCTGTGCTGTCTAATACAGAAGCTACTAGTCTACATGCGACTATTTAAATTTAAATTAATTAAAGTTAAATAAAGTTTAAAATTCACTTTCATAGTTGCACTAACCACATTTCAAGTGGTCTATATCCATATGTGGCTAGTGGCTACTTTATTAAACAGTACAGATATAGAATATTTCCACCATCACAGAATGTTCTGTTGGTCAGTGCTGTGAAGCATTATTTTGTACAAGTTAAGCATCCCTAATCCAAAACCCAAAGTTCTTCAAAATGTGAAACTTTTTGAGCACTGATGTGATGCCACAAGTGGACAATTCCACATATGACCTCATGTAACAGGTCACAGTCAAAACACAGCCAAAACTTTGTTTCATGCATACAATTATTAAAAATATTGTATAAAATTACCTTCAGGCTATGTGTATAAGGTATATATGAAACATAAATGAATTTCATGTTTAGACGGGTCCCATCCCCAAGATGTCTTATTATGTATATGCAAATATTCCAAAATCCAAAAAAATCCTATATCTGAAACACTTCTGGTCCCGAGCATTTCAGATAAGGGATACTCAACCTGTATATATTTTCACCCATTGAGTAGAAAAATGACCCCCAAAATATGACTTAAAACTTTTCTTCAGTGGACGTTAGATTCAAATTGTTATGTATTAACTTTTAAAATAAAGTATTAATAGCATTTGTCATTAATGGTTGATGTTCTCACAGTGTAACTTCTGTCTACTACTTTTCCCAGAATTTCTCTCAATTTAGTTGGTAACCTGAAATTTAGAGCAAGGGCACCTTGCAAATGGCAATAAGCCATTTGCTGTTAATCCAGTTGGTTGTAGCAGTGAATGTATGTCGCCTTTATGGAAATGTTTGGGCTCCTAAGAAATAGACACTTGGAAGCATACAGACAACAGGATTTCTCATTCTTAGCACTGTTAACTCTTTTGGCCATGTAATTCTTTGTTGTGGGTGGCTGTTCTGTGTGTTATAGAATGTTTAGCTGCATCCCTGGCTTTTACCCAGTTCATGACAACGAAAAATATCTCTAGATATTGCTAAATGTCCCCTGGCTGGGGGTTGGAGAGGAAGCAATATCACCCCAGTTTAGAACCACTGTTACAGTCCAAAGAGTCCTAGAGATTTTGAAGGAAATGAACGTTTGAGGTTCTCAGACATACCTTTTTCTGTCTTACCTACTGTAGAATAGCTTGAAATATATCCAAGAAATAATATCAGATATAGGGAATGCAAGGCAAATACAATCAATGGAAATTAAGAAAACCCAAATTGCTTTCCCTAGATATTCGAATCCCTGCCTCTATGGCTTATAGGTAACTATAGTTCAATAGTTACTTTTTATTTTGATTAACATTTTTTGAATTCTTACTGTGTGGCATGTACTGTTATGCATTAGGACTGCAAAGAGGAATAAAAACATGAGCCTAGTCTCCAAGGAGGGTATGATGATTTCTATCTTTTTCTACCCTTATCTAGCTCATGTTATTTGATGTGTTCACTTGCTTTGGTCACTGTCATATGGGTATTGATTGCTACTGTAGTTTAAATTTCAAGTATGTCAAGACTTTTTTTGTGGACATAACTGTAGAATTAGCACTCAATTGTGGTTCTGAAGACAAGTTGAATCCAGCTCTTGTGATCTATTATCATCCTAATAATTCAAACTTTTTTTCTGTTTCATGATCTCTAAAGACCTATTCAAGGGTCTGTAAGCACTTAGAGCTATTATATAAGCTATACAGATGAAATTTTAACATGAGGAAAACTGATATTTTAAATACTGACAATAAGAAAAATCTTACGATACTAGCACATTTAAATTGCTTTATTAAAGTATGTGGTATCCATGGATTTATCATCATGATATCAGAATTTTCATTAGTAGAAAATAAGCCAGATGACTTAATAAAGAAATCAAATATGATTTTTAGTATCCATTGAGCATTAAATTTATCCTTTATGGAATCTTGGTTAGTCATAGTCCCATCTCATACTTCCCTTAGCACATTAACTGCCATGTGGGTTGTATATAACTTGCACTAGTTTTGAGTCCGGGGCCTCATGAAGCATATGTAACTCACATGTCTCTTCACCTTGGGAGCTGTGAGTACTATTTTTCAAGTTGCATATAACTCACACACAGAAAACAATAAAAAATAACAAAATTTTTCATTAAATTAGAAAGGATCATTTTGTTTTTGAAGTTTTTATTCTGTTTTCCTAGTAAAACACCATGGCCCCAAGGAAGAAAAATTATTTCTAGTGTGGCAGTCAGTGTGTTAAAGGCTGGTTGTTAGCATCCGTAAGTTGGAGGTCTGTTGGTTAACATTCAGCATATACCTCCACCAAAACCAACTAAACATACAAAAATGTGCTTTGTAGACAAGCAAATACCAAGTAAGTCCTCTTTGCAGGTTGAAATCCTCCTCTGAAAAAACATTATTATAGTCAGATCACCACGTAACTCAAAGAGTAGAAATTTTCCATTGTTCTTCTCTATTCTCATCAGTACCTAAGAAGTTCCAGCGTGCCAGAACCTCCTCTGGGAAGAGGTTGGGTACCCGTCTAGCACTAGTTGCTTACATAACCCACCCGTAGTTTGATTAGATTAAACATTGAAGTATGCAGTCAGTCCTCAGGTTACTCATATAAGCAGCTAAGTCTAGATTTTCTTTATTTAAATCTGACCTACAAATAATGCTAAAGAGGTGTCTAGGATGCTCAAACTAGAACTTTCAAAATATAGTTGTTACAGTTAATGGTTAGGTACTTTTTACTTTGGCTAAACTCTACTTCTGAGCTTTAGCTTTAGTGATCTAAATGTATGGCCCTTTTCATAATTTTTTCTTTTTGATATAGTCTTTTTGACCTTACAATCCACGATTCATAAAGTTAAAATTTATCTAGCCAAAGAGACCTCTGAGACTAGCAGACCCCAGATTTAGCCCTTTGGAGTTGGGACTATTTAGTAGTTTCTGCTAAGTCTTCAGTCCCTTAAACCACAAAGAGTACTTCCAGATAATTTTTGGTGGCTAAGCCGGCCACCACATTTTCCACGCACAATATCACCCCACTCTCTACTCCTTGCACACATGTATGTTCATTCTTTTATGCTGTTGATCATACCACAAAAATGCATTATTTCTTGGATCTGTTAGCATCCAAAGGGAGAATGTCGAGCCTATGATTTCAAAGACTATCCCTGAAAGCTTCCATTTTCTTTGTTCCAAAAGTAAATTTTTTAAAATGTACTGTACATTGTGGAAGAACACAAAAAACTTTTTTCCAATCTTGTATATACATGATTGGAAATTATAGAAAAGGCGAACTGCATTTTTATTTTAAGCAGAACAAGAATCCCCTCTTCCTCAATTACTTTTCTATAATGTTCAGTATTTGACTCATCTTTTTTGTATCTTGTAAAATACATCTAGACTCTTAAATACCTGGCTTAAGTACTTAAGACATTATATGTTTAGGATAATAGCGAATTGTGGAATACAGGTTCCCTATCTTGTTTTCAAAGATGGTAAACTTGGCTTTTTGTGTCTGTAGTGTTGACTCTCATGCTAGGTTTATAATTCTAGAGAATCAGAAGTCAAAAGGATGCAGCTAGGTTAGTAGCTGTGAATACCCTATATCAGATTATTCAGGTCTAGAAAGAAGACTAAACTTCTTGTGGTATGAATGTGCACACATGCCTTTTCAGTGGATAACTATCATATATAAGGTAAATTGAAATAGTCTTAGGCCAAAAAATAGTCTTATTTGCTATCTTTATTCATTGTCCACTTCTTTAATATGGTGTGCTACATATAGGACAGAGTGTCATTTCTTCCCTTTCTGAAAATGAGCTCTAAAGATGTTTAAAGAGCTACTATACAGTTGTGTACTCATGTGTGTTACAAGTGTACAGATCAGTGTAGTTAGCTAATTTTTGAATGCCTACTAGTACAAATAAGGATTGTACAAAGGCATTATTGTTGTTTAGCTCTGGAATACAAATCTTTTACTTTGAAGTGTGTTCCTTCTCCAGGATTAAGGCCTGTAGTATTTTGTCGTTGTTTTAATTTATTGATGCACATCAGGCAGCCACAGAAGGTTCTCCCAAACCTCAAGAAGTCTTATTTCCAATAATTGTCTTGCTGTTAAGGCACATTGAACATTTTAACTTAGAGTGTTTTCTATTTGTACAGTTATCCTGCAATGTAATTGACTTAAATTGTTAAGGAAAACCAAAAATTTCTAGTCACTTTAATCACGTAAGCCAAGGTTTCTAACCGCAGTTCAAATTCTGTTATCAGTGGCAGAAGCTCACAAACCTCTTCCACCAACGGGTTAAATTCTTTCATCAAATATGTTTATGAGGGACCACAGCTTTGTTGGTTGTACTGCCTTTTTTTTTTTTTTTTAACTTTCTAGTTCACTAATCAAATGTATGTTAGATTGATTATTGTAAAAGTATAAACCATAGAAAATTTGACAAGATAGATGTGTAAATTATCCTTCTGACAGAACTAATGATGCACTCCAAGCACCTTCTGTTTTCCAGCCTTGGTGAGTGACTTCATTAAATATGCAATGGCTGTTGGGTGGCTTCTCAGACGATGGTTCAGTTCCTTGTGGAATTGCATTATTACTAGAGGTGTAAAACCAGGCAGACAAGCTAGCTATTGGGCATCCTGCTGAGGTTCTAATGTGCTCCATCTTGTTGGAGCAGTTGTTTGCAGTCTTTTCAGGACAATTACATCCATAACCACAGGACACATTCAGTGAAACTATATTACAGATAACAGTGGAGACTGGCATTGACTGCTCTTCACCCCTTGAGCTGCTTAAGTGTGGGTAGCTTACAGTAATACAATAATGCCACTTTTACCACTCACAGAATAGTTGCTTTTTTTTTTTTTTTTTTTAGTCTTGTGTAGCAAATCTGGAAATAACTGATTTTTAACTTTTTTTAAATCATTAAAATGACAGAGTATTAGAGGCGAAGAGACTTTATAGATGCTAATCTGTTTGCAGTTGAGAAAACTGAGGCTGAAGCATAGTTGTGGGTTATCCCTTAGGGAGATAGTAGAAAGCCCTGGTAGAACATCTTTTAGGTAGTAGAGATTGCCTGAATAGGAATTTTTACTGTGTAACTTTTGGTTTTAGGAGCTGTCTTAAACAAAATTTTTTATTTTAAGATTTTTTTCCTGCTGAACCTCATTCCCCCTCCCACCTTAACACCAGCAATGCTTTTTTATTTCAAAAAACCAAGCAAAAATATCTTGCTTCCTGAGGGTATTATGCAATTTATTATTTTGATGACAATTTGATGGTTTCCTGGAGACCTGGACACAAAAGATGGTTTGAGTTGAGCTTAAAATGGTATTTAAGATTTCTAAAAGGCAGATGCTATGATGTATCACTATAGCCTGATAAATGGGAGTGCATTTTAGAATGACAGGTTGAATACTTTTAATGAAAGAAGGTTTCCCATTTCAGTTGGCCAATTAAATTACTGTTGATGACTTTGGATCATTAATGAACATTTGTGGAAAATGACCATTTGAATTCAATTATTATAATAATGTGCTTTTTGGAGAAGTACTGACCACAAATAACCCTAACTATAAATTGAAAGATTTATCCATTTTGCCACAGATAAGTCAGCATATTGCTTTGCTTTTTAATGCCAGAACAAATTGACATTTCACAATTCTTTTACAGGTTAAGTACATATTCTTTCTTACAAAAGTTCTACTTAGAAAAAGTTATGTTTTTCATTGAGTGCCTTTTAAAACATAATTTATACTGCTAACCATTATGTTACTTCATTATTCTCAGACAAATTAGCAAGACCTAGAAACAAAGACGGGGAACTTTATACAGTATGTAAAAGCAAAAGATTTAGTTTAAGATGGATTAGGTATTTGATTTATTTAGTGCCGAAAAAAACCCCTCAAATCTCGAAAAACAGTAGGAAGAAAGTGGCCATTATTTGAGAACATGCAAATTTATTTAAAACTGTGTAGAGAAAATGTAAATGGAAAACTTTATAACCAGATTTTTTTCTTAAGCCTATTAAAGGTTAGCTTTTATTTTTTTAAAGCTTTTGTGCTTCTTAAAATATCTTAAAGATATATAGCCTGTCATTTTTGTTAAGTATACACAACAAATTCATCTCGATATGTTTTTCTTTAGTTAAACTTCATTTTCTCTGAAACTTTGGTGTATTTCGATAGTTAAGATGGGTGGGTTCTTTTGAAATGCATGTTTTTCTCATCTTGTTATTTGTAAAATGGTCTGTAATCTCACTCCAAGCTTCCTTCAATCTCCATTTCATAGTTTACAGAGAAAGGAGACACCGTGGAGCACAGACTTCCCCTGGGAATACATTGGGCTTAATGAGCTTGATAGTCTGGTGGGCTCAATAAATCAAATAAAGCAAAACATTTCTCATTTTTGAATAAATGCATTTATCACACAGTGTTTGTTCACTCGTGGTCACAAGATTGATTGGTTCCCAGCATCATAGTGTATATTGAAGCATTTTTGATTTTGTTTTTCCAGTGGGCAAGTTACGGAAGCAATGGCTAAAGGAAAGTATCTCTGATGTCGGCTTTGGGATGCTGAAGTCTGTCAAGGAATATGTGGACCCCAATAACATCTTTGGAAACAGAAACCTTTTCTAAATCCATTAGTATCGTTTAAAAAAAGTCACTTTTTCTTTAAAAGTCTTCAACTATGGTTATACCAGTAATCAAATATATCATGGACTATATTTCGTCTACATTTGTTTGTTGATTTAAAATAAGTTTGTTTTCATTCTGTAGTCTGTTTTGTTTCTACATCTATGGATTGACAGATGGTATTCCTAAATCTCTCTCATTGTAAGTGCATCAGTTTATAGCCAACTGGTTGTCATTTCAGATTTTAGTCAAGCAGCTCCAGGCTGCCAGTTATTTCAGAGGAAGATGCTGCCAGCTGTTTCGTATTGATGCTTCCTCCTGGGGAACAAAGGCAGATTTTGGTGTCATCTATTACTCATCTAGCTTCTTTTTAAAAGAATGTTTCTGGGAAGCAGGTATCTAGGGAAGGAGATTCCCCTGAGGAATGATAAATGTGTATGTTTATTAAGAGCATATTCTAATGTGAGTAGGTCATTAAGGGGATATATTCATGAAAGAATATAGGCAACCCGTTATTTAGAATGGTTTCAGTTCTGTAAGGTGCTTGGGCTACATTTTGATTTGAAGTTACTGTACAGGTATAAAACCTTAAATCATCAGTATACAAATTATTCTGTTAGGGGACATGTTTTTCTCTATGTTTCTATTTCTTCTGAGATATGAGTTGTATTTTTATCACTGAGATAACCTATTGTTATAACCTAGTTCATTTATAATATGTTTTGTGAGAAAAGCAGACTTATCACTCATTGTAAGTGAAGAAGAGGTTTACCATGAAATGAATGCCTTTATTCAACTTAGAGCCCTAATGTTTCTGATTTCACATTCTTATTGCTGAGATGCAGAAGCAGCAGCTACAACAGGAGCAGAAGGAAGACTTCTTACACATAATGTCTCCCGTTGGAAGAATTGTTTGGCTAAGAAAACAGTCATTGTTTAGCTATTGAATTTGACAAGCCTCAACAGTTTCAATTACAAAAATCTTTTTTTAAAAAATTAACTCAAACAGCATGTAAATTTTCATATAAAAGTGAAGTGTCAATTTAGTTTTTAAATAATGGTTTAATGCCTTTTTTGAATTACTGGTTTAACCTAAATTTAAAAAAAATTTAATGTATTATTGCATATACCATAATCAAAAGTTTGAAATATTCTATTTCTTAAATAATGAGAACATAATAATCACATTTAGCAAGCATTTTTACATTCAAACCTGGATATTAAAATAAGTGAAATGATTACTTTGAATCACTGTCTGTCAAGGTTCATGATTCACATTTTGAGATGGATTCTTTTCTTAATACCTAACTTTTGATAATTTTTTTAAAATTAATATTTGATCAGATAATGTAAGTCAAAATGCAGACGATCCTTTAAAAGGACACACTGTCTGTCTATGTAGCAACAGTTCCAAAGTATTTTTGGGCAGTTTGATACCTTTTATATCTGAAGCAGCCTTAACCAGAAAAATGAAAATTTAAAATTGACAAAATGATATTTTTAAGACTTCAGAATGATAAATAATTTTTAACTATTAAAATTGGCCTCAAACTAATAAACTTAAATCTATAAGCAAATCAAAATTAAATGTTAGTTTAACAACAAAACTAAATATTTATTTTTTAGAAGCTGCCTCTCTTCATCGGTGATTTGTTTTTAATTATAAAAATTTCAGCAGATCTTTGCTTAAAGCCCTTGATATTTGAAATAGTTGGACACTTGATGAGAAGGTTGCCTCTAGAATTATAAAAATCTTAACTTTATAAAATACATCTATTCATCAAGGTAATTTCTCTAATTGGTGATCAATATATAAAATTTAATAAGGTACTAATATCTCACTGGAAGTATATACATGTTTCTGAGTAATTTTTGTTTTTAAATAAAACAGATTCATAAGCAGATTCATTCCTTTGCATGTGATTGTTACACCATTCTCTCCCAGGGAGTTCAGATTTCAGCCACGTTGGAAAATCTGTATTTGATATTAGGAAACTATAAATGTATCATCTGATATTACTGTGTTCACTATTCTACATGAACCTTAAGGAAATTAGTGATTTATGTCTTTGTTTTTCTTTTTCAATGTATGCAGAACTCCCCAACCTTGATTTTATAATGATGACTACATTTCGTAGTTGGAATCATTTCTACAGGGATCATTTTGAAACACAAGAACATTCATCAGTAGTGTTTTGCTCTGATACAGTACATCAGAAAGCTTTCCCCCCACTTTCACACACCCCTTCTGGGAGGTGCCTCAGTATAGACTTAGTGTCTGTGAAGGACTGAGTTCATGAATATGCACAGAAGCACTTAAACCATGCCTCTTATTTCCGAAGTATCTGAACATGGCCTCGTTAAAGTTAAAGCCAGGAGAGCATTATGTGAGGCTTCTTTTTTTTTTTTTTTGGAGACAGAGTCTCACTCTCTTGCCTGGGGCGAGCGCCGTGGCGTCAGCCTAGCTCACAGCAACCTCAAACTCCTGGGCTTGAGCAATCCTACTGTCTCAGCCTCCCGAGTAGCTGGGACTACAGGCATGCGCCACCATGCCCGGCTAATCTTTTCTATATATATTTTTACCTGTCCAATTAATTTCTTTCTATTTTTGGTAGAGACGGGTTCTCGCTCTTGCTCAGGCTGGTCTCGAACTCCTGAGCTCAGAACGATCCGCCCGCCTCGGCCTCCCAGAGTGCTAGGATTACAGGCGTCCGCACCCGGCCTATGTGAGGCTTCTTAACTCATTTTGAATAAGTTTATTTTAAATTTTAAAAGCCTGAATGTAGCCTATTTGGGTTTCAGTAATGTGTAACACTGACTGCTTTTTCTTAAATTGGTCATATTTGTAATACTTTACTCAAGTTTGATGATGGCACATTTGGAATGGGGTTTCAATGAGAATGGAAACTTGCTGCTAGTGAGAAATAGCATTGAATACTAAAGACTCAATATGAACAGGCTTTGTTGACCTTTAGGGAAACTGTTGCCTTAATGTTTGGTGCAATTTATAGTAGTACATAAGTGAATTTAGTCTTATGATAAGTGACTTGAGCTTTTTTTAGTTTCGTAAGAATCATGGAAGCCACATGTTTATTGTGCCCATCATTTTACACAAAGAGAGAAGATTAGATTCTTTCCTCTTCTGAGGAATTAGGAGTTTTGTTCCTAAAAGTGCTTACATGTTATAATACTATTACTTAACAGTTGTTTATGAAACTAGAAGCCTTCTAGTGTGCATAGTTGTGTATTTTGACAACAAAAGCTCAATAAAGGATGAGCTTCCATCAGTGTGTATATTATAGCACATACAGATGGTTGCAAGGAAGCCTTTTTTCCCCAGAATATTCTGTTAGTAACTGCTAAGTCCTAGTTGCATTTTTGAAAATGCCTTTCTGCATGTCGGCCCCCAGCAGTCTTCCTTTGTCATATTCTTTCATAGCTACAACTTCTTAACTGTAACTTATCAGAGATACTCTGTAGTCCCAAGCTGAATTGTGTTCCCATGGCTGTTCAAAATGGGGCTGGGTTTGGTTGAGCTTCTATTCCATATAAATGTCAGAAAACAGTTATTTACTACAGATTGATTTGCAAACAGCATGTGCTGGTGCTTGAGGCAGCCAAAATGGAATGCTGCAGAAAGCGTATCTATATTTTAAGAAACACTGAGACAGGAATTAAGGATAGCTTTAATAACTCTTTGTTTACCACTTAATCTTTAGCAGCTTTGATTTTAATTAGGACTTAAGTCACGATGGGAGAAAAGTAGAAAATAACAAGTGCCAGTTTAGGATTGAAGAATCCAGAGTGTTTAACCTTTGGCTTTATGAGTTATGGAAGCTTGACCTTGCTCTAGGCTTCACGTTCCCAAATGAGCCATATGTCAATATATTCCTCAATTCTTACTAATTTCATTTTCCTGAAAAGGAAACAATTTATACATTGATGCTAAAATCCAGAAAGTGTAAAATGTTTTCTTAAACTGTTGAAATATAGTGTCTGATATAAAGGATATAAGTTACTCAGCTTTCTGCTCCCTAAGCCAAACAGTGTTTGTCTTCAGTGTGAAATTTAACTGTAAAAACTACTTGTAATGTTAAGAGATTATAGAAACATATTGTTAATAAAATGGACCTGGGTCTAAGATTTATTTTTTTCTTCAAAGGGAGTGCGAAGCTGTTTATTCTTCTGTTTGCATATGGGTTTTTCTTTCAACTTTAGTTTTTCCTCTTCATATTTCCACTGATCTGAAAACAAATTTTTTCATAATTTTACTGATGTAACATAATCAAGTGTAACCTAACTATGACTAAATCTCTTTGGATTTATTGCTGAGGATATTGTTAGCTAGGGTTTATCAATCTAATTATTTTTAAAATCAATGTTATATTTCTAGGAGGTGTTAGTCTCCTGTGAACCTGAAGCATTCACTTTCGAACCTTGGAAGGTCCTCAAAGAAGGAACACTCTTGTGTTCTTCTAACCACAGTTAATTCCTTAACAAAGAAGAGTAAGGACCACTGATGTATAGAACACCCAAGCCAAGAACCATCACAGAATTTCATAACTTTAGTTCTGGGAATATGAAAAAATTTTTTGGTTCCCAAAGGAGATTGTATGTTTTTCCACAAGAAAGAAAAATCATACATTAAGTATCATTAAGAACATTTTTTCAGAGACTCTGAATTCCAAATCTGAGAGTGAGAAAAGGAAAAAAAATGTTTTAGGGTGGATTTCTAAGCAACATATATATTATTAAGGTATCTTATTAGTTGGCAGTGTTTTTCATGAAAACCACACGCATCCTATAAAACATGTTTTTAACCCTTAAATTAATCTTGTTCACGTATCCAAAAAGGACATGAAATGCTTGTACTGGTATACAGTTTCTAGAAGTAGTTTTTTTTGAGCTGCTTATACAATATCCCCAAAAGCTCACAGTGCCTTGTTGGGATTTTTTTTTCCATGAAAAAGCCATTATTTAAAATGAGTGGGAGAGGATACATCTTCAAAGAGAGAGATCATTCAGCAGTTCAAGGCTATTCCTCTTCAAGAACATGTCAGGATTTAAGTAGTTGTATGTAGAAACACTGATAATCCTTTCCACACCGCTGGTTTGGATTATCTATTCTAGCATATTTTACTAATTTTATGGTGGACTGTACTCTGATATACATCTAATCAGTCAATGGGGTTTGTATGTGCTTTTCATTCCTGCTGTCCCAACCTAGTAGCCCTAAGATGTGGCTTGGTGAATGTGACACCAAGTCTTGAGACACTCACTACATGCTTTTGATGTTTGCTCACACTGCTCCCTGAGGAGCAGAGCCTGTGAGGGAGGTTTCTATTTCTAATGTTGTGTCAGTCCTTTTTTGTGTGATGGTGCCTTCAGAATAATGAATATTTCTGTTCCTGGACAGTGATAAATCATATGAGAAATATGTGTAGGTTATATAATTTCTGTCCTTTTTAGCTAAGCCTGTGAAATACTTTGGCTCTGATACAACTTGACTTGAATAATATCTTATCCCGAGTCTTCCTCCAAGGCAGTACGTATTCCTGCCAGTACTGTAGTAATCTTTTGGGAACTACATGTGGGTAAGCACTCGTATGTAAGCCATTATACTGCTGTAACTAATGCATACACTTCTTCTCTTTACATTTATAGTCTAAAAGTGGATATGTAGTGGGAAGGAAAATTCCTGAGAGATTCCAGCATAGCTTTGTCAATTCAGACTGAGCCATACTGTTTCCCACAAGGGCTCAACACATAGCCTATCTACCGTGCATTTAGTGTATGTTCAGATTCTCCTTTTATTGGTTTTCCTAGACTGTATTGTTCTATAAGCAAATGCCCATGTGTGATTTTTATGATGTGCTGGGGAAAAATAAAACAATACCACAACCACTAATTGTTACAGAAATTGTTTATTTCATGTTAATTTCATTTACCCTTTGTTGACAGCATCATGCTGTACTTAGAGAATAAAAATAGGATTCACTTTGTACACGAGTAACCTCTCTAGTAGTGATGGACATGTGCACAGATACTGATTCTGTCCCTGCCTGTGGCTCCTATGCTGGAGGGAAGGTTGTAGTGATCTAGGCTCTGAAATGACTGAAGGTCAGACTTGTTGAACTCTGTCCTATGTGATACACTAAAGCTACGCTAGGATTTTAGCTCTTCCATTTAGTTAAAGAAAGCAATTTCCTACCTAGCTTATGTAAATTCAGACTGAATGAACCTTAGAAATCATCCTGTCTTATTTCTACCCTATATATATAATTGCTCCCTAACCTTCCACATCCCCCACACCACAAACAGATAACCAGTCTTCCTGAACATTTGTTGTGACCAAATGGGAATTTACAGCTTTTCCAGGAAGCCCTTTCCAACTTCTGAAATTGTTAGGTATTAAGTGGTTTTTTTCTTATTAGGCTGAAATCTGTGTCCCTCTTACCATTAAGATACCTTCTATCCAAACTTCTGCCTTCTGTAGTCAAAGAATTGTCCAATTGCTCTGTTGAAGGGGTGCTCTTTAGGCATTTAAAGATCCATCTCATGTTCCCCCAGATTTTCTCCAGTCAACCTTTGTGCCTATCATTTCTACACCTTTCACCATTCTAATCCTCTTCATATGTGCCTATATGATATTTTCGAAGTGAGGTGTCTAGCCCTGAAGACAAATGTTCCAGAGTAGTACCAATGCTTCCCCTATTCTAGTTAATAATAAATGCATTTTTGGTGGGCATTGCACTATCAGCTCATACTGAAATTGAATTTAACAAAGCTTGTCTGTTCTGCATGTGACATTTTGACCACGTCTCCCTGGACGTGTGTGCAGATTTTTTTTAAAAAGCACCATTACTTATATTTATCTTTACTAAAATTTGTATCTTACTGGATTTAGTTTCAGATTTTCAAATGTTAGGATCTTGACTCTTGCCCAGAATATTTTCTGTCTCATATAGCTTCAGGCCACCAGTAAAATTGAGACAAATACTGTCTGGATTCTTACCCAAGTAATGATGGATAACTAGTACATACATACATATATATATATATATATATATGTATGTATATATATGTATATATGTATATGTGTATATATATATATATCAAGGGCCTGCCTGATCCATCGTTCTGATCTTTCATCCATGAAAGAGTATTTAGGATTCGGGCAGCTACACTTCCACTTGACATACACTACTGTCATATTTTTACATTTTTGTCCTCAAATAGGATTTTTATTCAATGAATCAACATTTATGCCAGATACACATTAAACAAGCAGTTATGTTTACATAATTTAACTTTGCTTCCAGACTGAAATCCTGGCAAAGCTGCTGCCCTGATTTCCTGTGCTGCCCTATCAGAAAAAGAAATGTGGCCTTAACTACCATCACATTTCCTTTTGCCTGTGCTTGGCCTCGGGGGAATGTCTTTCTTTTTAAGACTCATAAATTCATTTTCTGCTGCATTTTCTGACGTGGTGTGTTGATTGGGCCCAGTATTGGATGGACAAGCTCTGAAATCCATCCTTGCATAGTTCTGTCATATCCTTTATACCTCATTGTGCTAACATTAGAGCTGCAAATCTACTCTTATTTTTAACGACAAAATGTTGCCACTGCAAAGCTGTAAAATAACTTAGGAGAAGGTGGGGTTCTAAATCTAAGAACACAGTGGATAGAGTTCTATTCTGGACGTTTTAGGTGTACTTCACTTTTCTCTACCAACTGCAAGTCACTTTCCCTATTTGGGCTTAATTTCTTCTTTTGTAAAATGAAAATCTCTGAGGTCCCTTTCAACACAGTCTTGGTGATTCTGATTGAGTCTATGTTCTAATGCTGAACACTCCCCTAGAATTGATTATTTTGTTAATAATTTTTAATTCACCCTTATTTGCCAGACACCAGAAAAGAGGTAGTATTGTTATCACAACAACTCTGTGAAGTAAGTGGTGTTATCCCCTTTTTACTGGTGAAAAAACTGAAGTGTAGTGTGGTTAGGTTAAGCAGCACCTACTGTTAGTATCTGGGAAGTGGCATTGCTGGAATATGGAGCCAGGTCTGACTGTGTGCTGGCTGTTTCACTGCTCTAGGCTATTTGTGCTGGCTGACCATGATGTATTTCTGTGTCTGCTTTTTGCTGGGAGTGGTGTCTCAAACCTGTAAACACTTTGGGAGGCTGAGGTAGGAGGATCACTTGAAGCCAGGAGTTCAAGACCAGCCTGGGCAGCATAGTGAGACCCCATCTCTACAAAAAATTTGTAAATTAGCTGGGTGTGGTGGCACACACCTGTAGTCCTAGCTAATCAGGAGGCTGAGGCAGGAGGATCACTTGAGCCTATGAGTTTGAGGTTGCAGTGAGCTATGAATGCGTCACTGTACTCCAGTGTGGGCAACAAAGCGAGACCCTCTCTCTCAAAAAAAAAAAAAAAAATTCTGCTTTTTAAAGTAGATTGTTATTGTCCTCTACTACAGAGTGGAAACTGCTATCTTCATGACCATATGCCATAGAAATGCGAGAAAGGCTAGTCTTGCTCTGTAAATGTTTAATCCACAATATCCTGCACTGATGAGTTTATTGGTTTAATATAAAACTCATAAAAGGAAGTGCTATATCTGATGAACTTCATAAATTAGGATTTTTATAACTTTAATATGGTACTCTTTGAGCTACACTTAAAAATATAAGACAACCTGTTTCTGTAAGTTTCACATCTTCCATAGAGAGACGGGAGATTGAAAGAACTGTTGAAGATGAAAGAAATGTTTTATTATAACCTAGAGACAATCTACGTTCTTTGGAAAGTCATAATTCCTTAAAACTACTAATTTAAGAATGAATGTTGCTGCTGAAGGATTTGAGCTACATTAGAGTACTCAAAAAGTGTGTGTGTGTGTGTGTGTGTATATATATATATATATATATCTTATAGCTAGAATTAAAGTGTAAATTTGCAATCTGATGGTTAGTCATAGTGATTGTGTAGTTGGACAACCAAGAACCAAGAGTTACTAGCGTATCATAAAATAGGCTGTTTGACTTACAACTAAGGGCATAGCCCAATAAGTGAAAACTACAGAAAACCCAAATGCCACTTTAGTCGCAGAGGTAGTGATAAGAGGCAATTAGTGAATGGTGCATAGTGAGCTGCAAGTCACAGTAATGCCAGGAAGCTCCTTAGTGTGCAGAGAACACCCTCAGAGGAGCATAGCTTCTCAGATGTTTCCAGATCACCCATAGTCATAAAGATGAGGGAATCTGAAACAAATATTGTATTTGAAAATGCTGATGTTCACTTGAAATGAAAGGTGATATTATCCTTTTAAAGTTAGGTTGTTTAGATAGCTGCACTCTGCTTAGTCACGTGGTCAGATTTACAGCACTGCTAATCCTCCAGGACACCAGTAGGAAAATGAGTCCAGGCAAGGAGTATGGGGCAGAGGGGTCAGAAAGTTACTCCTTTCTTTAAAGCTTTCTTCCTCTCCAAGCCATTTACCCTTTATAATCTCATATTTCTTTTTGGTAAGTTTATTTGGTCATTTACCCCATAACCGTCTATAAACAAACAAATCATTCTAACTTTGGGCCAAACCTATCATGACAATTCTATTTGGATTCTATCCAACGTGCTTCTCTAAGCCTGAGAGGCTATACCTGGATGTATTAATACCTATATCACCACTCAGGAGAGGAGTGTCATCTCTTATGATTACAGCTGTCTCATTGCCCGATGGCCCATGCCCATCCCTAGTCATTCTAGTTCCCAGTTATCTCTTTCTTATGAATGGTCGAGAGTTAGTGACTGCACCTGACCTTCACAGATGGTATTAGTGTGAACATCAGTGCTGCAACTGAGGCCACATTCAAAGGACTGTCATGAAGAATAAAAATTCTTTGGCAGGTATGTCATGTCACTAATCAAAAGAGTCTTGGTGCAGAACTACCAAGCACTTCTTTCTGTGTTTGGTGGTTCTGCAGAGAAAGATCACATACTTGTTCCTGTCTGAGAAAATGGATATAGCTACCTGTATACAAACACATGCTCATATTCTGTGTGTGTGTGTGTGTGGAGATCAGTGGCTTGACTAAGATTATGAAATACTGGATTTAATATTTGATCCCTTTAAAATAGGCTATGCAGGTATTATGAAGAAATCTTAAGAGTAAAAGCGTTAGAAATATAAGGAAACCTCTGTGTCAAGAAAAGTACTTTTTAGCACTTAATCTGTATTCTGTAAAAGTATAGAACAAAGCTTTTCATCAGAGCTTTAGGTATGGAAGCTTTCATTGAAATGGCAAAATATGGGGTGGTCATTGTAAAGTCATTTGCTTTTAGAATCAAGAAGCAAAGCAAGGCACTTTGAACATGAGTTTAAAAGATGTATATCCTAAAAGACAATAAATGCCAGGGGACTTAGGAATGCTCTAACTCTCCTCAGGCTCCTCCAAGCCTCAGCACCTGGCTTCTTAACTCTGTAAGCCTGATTCTGGAGACTTTGCTGTTGCCAGCAGCAGTAGTCTGAGTCTGGGTGGGTGCCTCTCTGGAGAGCCAGGGTAAGAAAGGGGACAGATGACATGATTGACCTTTATTCCTTTACTCAATGGTAGGAGCAGTCAGGATTTCCTGATGCATTACTAACCAGAAATCCCAACTGCCCAGCAACAAGGGGTTAAAACTGTTCTGAAAAGTTTTTTATGTTCTGAAAAGCTAAATTACACATACACGAAAACCACAAACATACAGCACCTGGGTAAATAAATTGTGGCCGAATAAAGGCCAGGCTATTTGCAAAAGGGAATCTGGAAAACATTTGTTTTGGGGTGGTTAACATTAGTTATACTTTATGCTTTTTTTTTTTTTTGAAAGAAAATAGTTTGGTTTAGAGGAAATAGGAAAAAAACAGAATTTTAATGTGGCTATAGAAAATAAGACTTCATTTATGTTCTAAATCTTAAGGGGCTACCAAGATTGAGATGGGTGCAGAGCTATTGCAACAACACTTTTAGTATTGAAGTTGTTAAAGAACATTTCCCAGACACGGGATGTGCTATGGGATGCATTGAAGAGGTTATTAGACTTTGATTGTCCTCCAAATGTGGGATCAGACCATCAGTGGTAAATTATAGCAGTTCAAATAATTAAGTTTTAAAATGCTGCAAATTCAAAAGAACTGGACTTCACAATAAGCCAAACTTTCTATTCTAATAGAATTTGAGCACCCAGGAGGTTATGCTGCAGAGGAATTGGGCTAAGCATACTTCATCTGGATACCTATGTGGCTAAGTGGTTCCTTGAAGGAAAAATGTATAACCTCATTATGGCAGGGGTTCCCCATCTTTCAGTAGAAAGCTGTTATTTGAGCTATAAGGAATTGCTAGTTTTGTAGGTCAGAAACTTTCAAAATCAGCAATTTCATATGATTCGACCTAATAATGATTTTGATTTTTTTCTAAGCCAGATCAAGCTGGGGTTGACACGTCTGTGGAGAGAAAGGAGTAAGGGGTGGGGAAACAAATAGTAAAGCCCCTGTAGGTTTCAGAAAACAAAATGCCTGATCATAATGAGTGGGGTTCCCAATGGGAACTCCAGAAAACTATTGGGCGTTGTGGACATGAAACTACGTTATGAAACTATGAGATAAGGTTTTAGGATTAACCTTTTATCAGTGATAAGGGTACAAGAGGAGTTTGGTGGGGTCATAGGAATAGTGTGGAAGATTGTTCCTGACCCAAGACACTACAGCAGGGAAACAACTCCAGCATATACTAAATTGCAAACACAAAAGTGGGAATTAAGAACTGAGTTTTCAGGGTACCTCTGCTATTAGTCACAGAGATAAATGAAAACAAACTTATTATGAAAAACAGTAACAGTATATCTTGTTCATATAGTCAAATTATTAACAAATGGAACAAAAGAAAGCCACGGAAATTTGTTTTTTTGATAATTGTTTATTGTCTCTACACCATGGCACCATAATTATGTTAAGGGAACAAGATTTTTCCACTGACTCTTGCACATTAAAAAAAATAACATAATTGGAAAACACTGCCAAAATATACTAAACTCCATATAAAACATATGTGTTACACATATAATTATGAGGGTAAGTTGTGAGAATAGAACACATAATCTCTGAAATGATTATTAAAAGCTTACTATTAAGTACTATTGAGTTTGGACACAATAGTGCCTGGTTCCTGGACAATATAACCCTTGAAACAAGGGCTCCTCAAGATACATTGAAGCACAAAAGGTAAAAAAGGAAACATAGGCAGTACAAGTTCTAATAGACACAACATCCCACTTGGGTTCTGAATTTTTTGTTAACTACTTCTGGGGTCAAAATTCTTACAATATTTCACTTTGTGGGAAATCTAAAAACAAAAGTTTTATCTATTTTTGTTACAATACTAAAGTTTACAAAGTTCAACATGTGACCAATATAAAGAAGCCAAAGGCTATAGATAAAATAGTGCAAAATTTACATAATAAAGGCATTCTGATAAAAGCCATTATCAGTCATTACTATGAATTTCATCCTATAATCTCATAAATCAGAGCTCTTAACTGTCTGGACTCATATGTGACTGTATTCTTTCCAATATGCATTCTTTCTTCTTCCAGGGGTTGTTCTATAATGGCAGGTATGTTTCTGCCATAAAGCTCACAGTGTTCTAGAAACTGGATACATTCTTGAATAACACTGTCACGAAGCATGATTGTGTGTTTTGACATGTTTTCTAACAAGGACAGGAAACATCTTTTGGCATAATACCAGGTATCAGTTCCAAGTTTTTTATTGTAAGGTTCCAAGCTTTTGATAACTCGAGAAATACCAAAGTCATAATTCCCTTTGGCACAATAAAGAGTTCCTATTACCAAATTCACAATGCAGAGATGGTAGATTTTTTTATCTGGGTCATCATAAGACAGCTGCTCTTCCTCTTTCTCAATCTTCCTCATCAGCTCCTCAGCTTCTTCATTTTGACTTGTCATAATATACGAAACACAGAGGTTAGCTAATACAATAGCACTGACACTCAGGATGTTATCATAATGCTTCTTGACTATGGGTTCATAGAAACCAATGGCTTCTTTGTATTTGTTTTCCTGCATGAACAGAACATGAGCCACATTCAACTTCCACACATCATGGTCATTACAGAATTCCACAGATTTGCGAAAGATCTTCTCCACCATGGGATAATTTTCAAGGTTCCAGTAGATTTTTGCCTGGGCCATCAACACAGGAATATACTTCTCTAGAATTTCATCATATTCATTCACTGCCTTTTTGACGGCTTCCTCATCTCTGTTGTGTCTTGCATCCTGTACTTGTATGGTGAGTTTCCGGAGAAGTTCAGTCAGCATCCCTGCTAGCCCATCAAGCTTAATGAAAGCCTCCTCAGGAGCTGTCTGGCAAGTGATCATGGCATCCAAGAAGTCGTAGAGATAGGGTGTGAGGAACTTATATGTCAGATGGGCATTTTCTGCCAGGACATCTGCTGCCAGGCCAAAATACTCATATTTACAGTAGAGCAGCAACAGGTTGCCAAAAGTCTCTGGGGGAAAGGGATTCTGTTGGAGCAAAAACTGTAGCTTTTCAAACCCTTCTGTAGGCTTGGCATCCATGTTCATTAGTGCCTGGTTGTGCAGGGTCACAGGGTCCAACTCTTCCTCTGCCCTAGGTGGCATGTCAGTGAGGGCTTCCTGAGCCGCCTCATAGTTCCTCAGTTGGTATTCTATGGCTGCCTTGAGGTTGAAGGCTTCCACCAGAGCAGTCTGGTGGAGGACTAAGGTGTTGCCAA
>RJWJ010010107.1:0-47819 GCA_004363605.1 Indri indri | reverse complement strand
AGAGATGTGAAGCAACCCTGGTGGCTTCAGCAGCTGAAGCTGCCAGGCTGTGTGGCCTGCAGGGGGTGGAGAGTTAGGCATAGCTTGCAGCCTCAAATCTGTCCCCTGAAGTAAGGGCCTGATTGATACAGGGTTCTAGTTTAGACATGCTATAGGGATTTCCTTTAGACTGATCAGTGGGATTTGACAAATCGCATTACAGCTAATTCCAGGAATTATTCAGATTCTTCTGTTATTTTATATTGAATGAAGTATTGTAAATGAGACAGCACATCAACGAGGATTCAAAAATATTTGGAATATTTTTTTGTGGAGATTTTTGCAATAATAGTGAAATAGAATCACCATGTTCCTTAAAACATTGTGCAGGGTGTCCTTAACATACTGTATATACACATGCCATGAAAGAGGGCAAATGACATTCTTCCTGGGGTTTGTACCCAGCTCGGCATCAGACAGCAGCTGGAGGAAGGCTCTCAGACCTGTCTCATGATATACTTTTTAAGTAGCTTTTAAAAAAAAAAAGTTCTTTATTATTGGCTTGACTTCCAGTTAACACAAGAACCACATTTGGGATTATGTAAGGGGCAGATCTAATAGGATAAAATCAAAGTGTCTTTACTCTATGATGCTTTTAGTCTCTGACATTTCCTGTTGCTCAGGGAATCCTGCAGCAAGTACCATCTTGCTCATGGAAGCTTGAGTCTCCAAATTTGGCCCCATTGCTTTGTGTTGATTCTCACCTCTCTCAACAGTGGTTTCACACTCTCCTCTTCCCCTTTTCAGATCACCGGGGTGATCCTGCTGGCCGTTGGAGTCTGGGGCAAGCTTACTCTGGGCACCTATATCTCTCTTATTGCCGAGAACTCCACAAATGCTCCCTATGTGCTTATTGGAACTGGCACCACTATTGTTGTCTTTGGCCTGTTTGGATGCTTTGCTACATGCCGTGGTAGCCCATGGATGCTGAAACTGGTGAGTATGTCACAACGTAATACTGTCTTTTCAACATTTTTTTTGTAAAAATATAAATCACATGAAGGTGAAGTGGCCCTTCTTGAGGCCACAGACAAGGCCTTAATATTCATTGATTTTAATTTTAGTCCAGACTCTTATCTAATCTACCCTTTAATCCCAAACACAGCCTGGCACAATAAATCAGTCCCAGTCCCTCAAGGTAGAGGATGACAAAGCAGTGGCCAGCAATTCTAAAAGGCCATTTATAGCCTCATGACAAGATGCCCTGTTCCAGTTTTGAACTCTTAGAAATCTCCTCAAGCATGTGATGTGCAGCTTTGGTGGGCGAGGCAGCATCCTGAACATGAACACCCTTTCACCTGCAAGTTCCCATTGGAGACCTACTGTCTGCCTCCTTGAGCCTGACCATACATGGATGCATGTGCGTGTTCTTTTCTAAACCTGCACTCCCTGGCTCAGTGCTATGAGAGTTGAGCTAAGCCAGAGTCTCCCCACTCAGATGGTTGATGCAGTGCCAGGTATTGGCTACCAAGACCTGTGCTGGGTGCTTATACTCTCCCCAGGACAGACAAAACAGTGATGCTTCCCAAAGGGAAAGGATAGGCTATTGAAACTGGTGAGCCAGGACCTCTCCTCAAAAAATAATTTTGTTGAAAATGATTTATTTCAGATGTCTCATTCCATGAAAGAGGGAAGCAGAGAGTCCATCAGGGCCATGTTGCCTGTCCCTGTTTAGCCCTAAGGTGTAGTAACATTTAATACCATCTAGTGACATCTAGTGTGTGTGTTGGGGGCTGATTCACTGGAAAGGAGCCACCTTCCCAACTGGCACTGGGCAGTCAGCCTCTTTGTCGGCAATCTCATGGAAGTGGTACTTGACTTAGCCACTTTCTGACCTACAAACCATGCAGGAGGCTGATGCCTCAGCTATCACCAACTCTTCCAGGTTGGTGGAAAAGCCATAATGAGGCCATATTGAGGCACTTCTGCTACTGTCACCTGACACTCTATCCTAGCACCCTGAGCCTACCTTCTAATACTTTCCATAGACACGAGAGTTTCTTTTGGTCTAGTGTGGTTCTTAACTCTGGATGTGTGTTTAAATCACCTGGGCAGCTGTTTGAAAACACCTCTGCCAGGGTCCTGCCTCCAACCAATTGAACCTAGAATCTCTGGTGGTAAGGTCCTGGCATCATATTTTCTAAAAGTTCTTCAGGGAAGTCTATCGTATAGCCAGTGTTGAGAACTTCTTGTTTAATACAATGAGTAGCAAGGGGAGATTAACTTCCAAGGCATAGAAAAGATTGCTAAAAAACCATCTGTCCAAATAAGAAAAAAGGAGGAGACCTGGTGATGAAACCTGACTGATTCCAACACTAACTGGCTTAAGTCTTCAGTGGCAAGGATGTAACCTTCACTGGGCCTTTGTCCCCGTTTATGAAAAATAGTATAGGACTAAATCACCAGTGTTTCTCCCAGCCCAAATACTATGACTGAAGGAGGGCAGGAGAGGGGATACTTGCATGTTCTAACTCTATATTTGCTTTTGCGGCAGAATTGTCCCATAGCTAAGTATAATGTCATAAATAGGATGCATGTGTTAACAATGGAACAGCTATCTCTGGCCTCTTCTAGAGGTAGTTTCACAACATAACTACCATTTTCCTCTTCTAACACTGGAGAGTTCAGTGGCAGGTGAGCCTTTTGGGGAGTAGAGAAGTTTTTTGGTATTTTGGTTTGGTTTTATTGGATTTTTGTCTTTTAAGATATCATTTAGATCAACTTTTTTAGATTCCACGTATGTGTAAGATCATGCAGTATTTGCCTTTCTGTGCCTAACTTACTTCACTTAACATAATATCTTCTAGGTTTCTCCATATTGTTGCACATGACAGGATTTCATTCCTTTTATTGCTGAATAGTATTCCATTGTGTATATATACCACATTTTCTTTATCCATTCATCTGCTGATGGACACGTAGGTTGATTATGCTGCACTAAACATTGGTGTGCAGATCTCTCTTCAACATACTGATTTCATTTCCTTTGGATATATACCCAATAGTGGGATTGTTGGATCATACGATAGTTCCGTTTTTAATTTTTTGAGGAACCTCCATACTATTGTCCATAATGACTGATACTAATTTACATTCCCACCAAGAGTGTATAAGAGTTCCCCTTTCTTTATATCCTTTTTAGCATTTGTTATTTTTTGTTCAGCAGCTGGAGAGGAAAGGAGAGAGAGAGAGAGGTTGGCCAATGGGTGCAAAGGTACAGTTAGATAGGAGGAATGTCTGGTGATCTAGTAGGGTGACCATAGTTAACAATAATGTATTCTATATTTTAAAATAGCTAGAAGAGAGGATTTTGAATGTTCTTGGCACCAAGAAATGATAAATATTTGAGATAATGGATATGCTAATTACCCTGATTTGATCATTACGCAATGTATACATGTATTAAAACATCACACTATACCCCATAAATATGTACAATTATTATGTGTCCATTGAAAACAAAATGAAACTTTAAAAATATCATTAAGTTGCTTTTATGTGCTAGGTGCTATACGGGGTGCATATTACATTTTATTTATTCCTCACCACCACCTTACAGTGTAGGTTGTATTTTTGTGTTAAGTGACAGAGACTTGGAGGTTACATAACTTGCCCAAGTTCACACAGCTAATGTGTAGAAGACTGAAATTTGAACCCATGTATGTTTCTTTCCAAAACCAGGACTATTTCTAGTCTAATGTTTTCGTTTAGAAAAAAAACACCTCTAACCCCTACCACCTGTATTTAATACAAGCTCTTCCCAATAGGCTTTTGGCCAAGGCCTTCTGTAGGTGAAGCAGCCATTCTCTGGAAGCTCGTAGTGGCAGAGAACTTGCTGGAGACAGAAAAGTGCTGATCTGGCTGATGAGAGCAGAGGTCACTTGGTTAACAGTCAGTCTAGAATTTTACGGTCCTCATTTAACCTCATTAATTGCAAAACAACTTAAAATAACTGTGTCTACTTTATGGAGGCCCAGAGAGGCTGCCTCTTTTCTAAGAGTTAGTCCATAACAAGATGAGAACTCAAACCTAGGAGGACTTTCAACCACAGAGACAAATGTTCTTTCTTCTACCTCCTGACAGTTATTTTCCTGTGTGACTTTCTGGTGAAGTCTAGGCCTACTGTGAGACTCTTCCCAGAGTAAAGTATGCTTCCGATTGCATTTTGTATGAAATTAAGAGAGAGAAGTCATATACGTGGGGCATTCGACTTATAACTGCACATTTAATATTTTAGTGGTTGTGCTTTGTAGAGAATTTTGTTAATATTTAGAATGAAATTTGCATTTTAAGCCAGTATTTCCTTCTTTTAATACATGTGCCACTAGCTAAGAAAAATGATCTATGATTCTGGGTGCATATGTATACTTTACAAAACATATGTACACTTTACAGGTAAGTAATGTGGCCATGTGCAGTCTACCCCCATTCCACACCATCATTTAGGGCCATAGCAAATGTTCAGAACTGTGGTATTTCATTTTGAGATGAGAAGCAGCAGATTGTAAGACATGTGCCTTGTAGGTAAGGAATCAATTCTCCTTCCTTTTATCTGCTTTTCAAAGCCACAAAGATGGAAACCCTTAATATCTCATAAGTGCCATGTAATGTCCCTGAATTGAGATACGCACACATGTGTACACACACACACGTGCACACACACACACACACACAAAATCAACTTGGGAAATACAGGCAGCATGGGATGAGAAGCACTAAGGGTGTTAGATGGTTGCAGATGTCGTTAGTAGTGTAGCATATTTGCTTCTTGAAAGACTATAAACTCAATGCAGCATCGGGAACGAGAAAGGCAAGCAGCCCCACAGAAAGCTACCGAGGCTACTATGTCCAGAGATGACCACCATACTGAAGAGGAACGTCCTCCTGTGCACATTGTGCTCTTTGGGCCCAGATGGGAGTGATACAATTCCAAATGGAGCAGTTTTGTAGCTGTTTTGCCTGAGACATGGTTAAGGAAACTGAAGAAATGAAGAGAAGCAGCAGGTTCACATCCTGGCTGTCTCACATACACGAAGGGCTAGTGTAGAGAACAGAGGTTGGGCTGGTTCTTATATCTCCTGAAAGCAGAACCAACACCAGCAAGTGGAAGTTAGAAGTAGGCAGACTTGTGGCCAAGGCAAAGGAAGTCTTTCCAACAATCGCAACAGCTTCAAAACAGAACAGGCTGCAGGGGATGGGCCTGCAGATGTTAGATGACAATTGTGAGGCAGGTGGTTAAGAAGAACCCCCAGACAGGGCAGAACTGTGTCCTGTGAATTCCAAAGCAGTTTTTTTTTTTTTTCCTTGCTCAAAGATTCTAGTGTTACAAATAGTGGATACCTCAGTTACAAAAGGCCTTTCCAGGTTTCTCCTGGTTGAGCCAAGCTGACAGGCACAATGCTAGTTTCTCAATGAGCTCTCCTTAGCATGTGTACCCCAAAATGCTTATGCATATTAAACTCACCTCCCTATATTGAGGCTTATGTGGGTAAATCTGAAGAAGGACATTTTTGAACTCTTTCTAAACTTTGACTCAGGAGCGTGAGGATTTGTCCAATCCCACTGAGAGGAAGTAACCTGCCCTGCAGAAGCCGCCTTCTTAATCCCAACATATCTGACTTTGTCCTTGTCCACTTGATTTTCAGTATGCCATGTTTCTGTCCCTGGTGTTCCTGGCTGAGCTCGTAGCTGGCATTTCAGGCTTTGTGTTTCGTCATGAGGTGAGTATACAAGAAGTGGAGAACTCAGTTAAAGGGTCTTTGGGAGGAGGATTTTTGAAACCTCTTGAAATGTGTAAAGGGTGCATAGCTGGTTTCTCCAGTGCTATTGCTGTTTTCCAAATGTCATGTAATAGGACTTGAAACTCCAATGAAATTCTAAATGCGGGAATTTCACCGAACTCAAAACCTTAACTGTTGATCTTCACTCTATTTCTCCATGTAGCTATTATGTAAAATGATTTTCCACCTGTTTTAAAGCAGTGGCCTTTAATATAGATTAAATACCCCTTTAAAAATAGCTGCTTCAACAAGGCACAAGTGTGTATCTGTGTAACAAGATTGTGGAGACTGCAAAGGCAAGCCAAACTAATTGTCTTGCTGCCTCAAAAATCCATTATTGTACCCTGTAAATAGCAGGAAAGCCAGAAGTAGATACACAAGTGTTAAAAAGGAAAAAAAAAAAGTAAGATACAGGTGGAAAACACACTGAGGTAGAGTGTCACTGTGGGTCTTGAAAGTCTGGCATCCTCTGTTCCCACACCCTGCTTTTGTGCTTGGCCAAGTTCAGTTCCCGGTGAGCTTGCCTAATGTGCACTCTGCTCCTTTCCCCATTGCCCTGGTTTTTCCCTCCGCCAGAGGCATTATCCCAGATGCCAAAAGCTGACTTCCAGAAGCTATTTCATATGAGTGCTATATCTGGAAGTATACTCCCCTTTCTTATTCTCCAGTGAAGTGAGACCTGATGAAGTCATGGCCTTGAAAGCCCTAGCAGGTGCCCCAAGTACAGTATGAACTCCAGAAGCTCCTACCTGAGCCCTTGTGTGCTTTCCTCTCCTGCGCTGCTGCACCCATGCGCCATAGAGGGGTTTTTCTCTTAATGGTTCCTACTACTTAAGGCCTGGAAATCCTCATCTACACCACGTCTTTTCATCAAAAACACTTAGGGTGTGGTGGGCAGGGGGTGTAATGCCACTCTTTGACCACCAGTATGGGCTTTCACTTTGGCTAAAATAGTCAAACTTACTTGATGACTATAGGTCACATATAGTGCCATTTACTCAGAAGGATATAGTGAAGGAAAGCAGAGCTTGCCTGGAGGGCAGTACCAGGCCTGTTTCTTCAGCATGAGTCCTCAGAGTGGTCTGGAGCCTATTCCCATATACAGCTCCCCACCCCAAGAGACAACTCAGCGCAGTGAAATGAAATGTCACAGCTGGGTATGGTAGCCACCTTGGCTTAGAAGCTCCACATAACTAATGTTTCTTTATCTCTTGTAACTGTCTCATGGGCATAGTTTAGAGCAGCAGTGCCCAATCTTTTTGGTACCAGGGACCAGTTTCATGGAAGATAATTTTTACACGAATGGGAGTGGGGGAGGCAGAGCTCAGGGGAGTGGCTGTAAATACAGATGAAGCTTTGCTCACTCACCTGCCACTCACCTCCTGCTGTGTGGCCTGGTTCCTAACAGGCCATGGACTGGTACTGGTCTTCTGCCCAGGGGTTGGGGACTGCAGGTTTACAGTATTTCATCAAGGAGTATGCCTAGTTAGGAGAGTCACCATACTCAGCCCTAAGCTTCCCACAAGGTAATTGTTGTCATTTGCTGCCCTCCCAATCCAGAGTCATTTCACCAATCGGGTCAGTTTTACCATAAGCAGGGATGCCAAGTAACACACCTGACACTCCTCCTTCATCAGGTTTCCAGGGGAAGGGAGCTTGAAGGTTACCCCAAGGTCAAATGTGTTCACAGAGAAGGAGAAAGGATTTTGTTAACCCTTTATTAATGAAAAAAAGTTCTTGTCTTTTAGCCTTTTTTTTTTTTCTGCCTCAATAAAGACAGGTAAGTGAAAGTTGGTTTTGCTCCACTCTTGTATGGTAGAATAAGGATCAGTTTTAAGCAAAAACATCAGTCTTCCTGTCCCTTTAATGGTCTGTCCTGTTATCATTCTTCTATGCCAGGGCAGAGAAAGTTATAGAAAGAAAGATGGGCTTTAATGCAGAGAAAATAACTAGAAAATTTATGCCTGAAGTTTGGCAGGTCACCATCACAGCCCTTCCAGAAACAGACTGGCCACTTCAGTGGGTCATTTAACAGGTCAGGCTTTCTCTGGATTGGGACTGAGAGGGACAATATTTTTAAATTCCTGAGCTAATAAACCCTTTGATGAATTTTCGGAGCTCTTTTGTCTCTGGAAATGGAGCATTCCCTCCTTGGCCCACATTTATTCAGAGACCTTCAGAGGAGGCTATGTTGAGATAGAAGTCAGTGTGGATCTGAGTCAGTTTGGGCTACAGAGGACTGCGACTACATCCTTCCTTGTCTTCCGTAGATCAAGGACACCTTCCTGAGGACTTACACAGATGCCATGCAGAATTACAATGGCAATGATGAGAGGAGCCGGGCAGTGGACCATGTGCAGCGCAGCGTAAGTTCCAGGAAAGGAGATTGGGATGGGAACCACCTCTGAGGTCTGGGCTTAGACTTGTGGGCTGCCGGTAGGTTGGGCCAGTAGCATTTGCTGTCGATTCTCATTCTCTAACTTGTGGTCCAGTTCCATTTCCAACAGTTGACACCCAGTCCTTGTCCAGACTCCAGTATCCAGGTAATTAGTGTCCAGAAAAACGAACTCCCTTGAGTGTGTCATGCAGTTGACACCCAGTCCTTGTCCAGACTCCAGTTATCCAGGTAATTAGTGTCCAGAAAAACCAACTCCCTTGAGTGTGTCATGCATCGGCAAGGGTTCCAAGCATGCCAAGGACAGCCCTTAAGATCTGAATCCTGAGAAAGGAGTTAGGCAGTGAGTGTATGAAAGTCTTGCTTAGTTGGCTCCCAAACATTGGCTTTCTGGAGTCAATGTCTTCAGGTTGGGTAGAGAGCTCAGGTGAGCTGTGTTCACTTTCTGGGGAAGTGGAATGGGAGTGGAGACTGGACGTAGAAGAAACCAAGAATCTGTCAGATATGCAAATGGCTTGGGCTACCTGGTGCTTTGCAGAGGATGTGAGGGAAATAAAAGAGAAGTTTCCTGCTGGAAGCATTTAGGGTCTCAGGTGCTGGCACTCAAGCCTGACTGCTCATCAGGATCACCTGGGGAGGTTTGTGCTTTGGTTTTTCTTGTCTTGTGGGTTGTTTGTTTTACTCCAGAGCAGTATTTTTTTGTAATTTATTTTGATAAAATTTATAACTTACACAGAAAAGTCACAGGAATACTACAAGGAACTGTATACTCTGTACCCAGATTCACCAATTAATTATATTTTTGCCCCATTTCCTTTAATATTCTCTATATCAGGGGTTGGGAAACCTTTTCTGTAAAGGATCAAATTGTAAATATTTTAGGCTTTGAGGGTCTCACACACTGTCACAACTACTCAACGCCACCCACAACTAATGGACGTGGTGAGCGTTGTGGGCGGGGAGGGCACGTCTCAAATCATGGTTTGGGTGTGGCAAAGTCATAACATGTAACCAAAAAGTTTGTAGCCCCATAATTTCCTGAAATAAAAAATAAATAAATAAAAAGTTGAGAGAAAATTACATAAATAAAAATAATCTCATTGTGATATAAACATAAAAAAAATGCCACCTCTAGCACAAAAGCAGCCAGAGACAATATGTAAATAAGTAGGCATGGCTGTGTCCCAATAATACCTTATGTACAAACAGCTGATGGGCTATAGTTTATCTACACCAGCTCTCTCTCTCTTCCTCTATGTGCATCTTTTAAAAAAAACTATTTTTTTACTTACCAGTATAGATCCCAGTGGAGAGTTTTTAAAAACCGTATTTACCTTGGCTGCCCCATCAATAATTCTGATTTAGTTGACATCTGTATCTTTAACAGCACTCAACTCACATGGGACAGAGAAGCACTGCTTTGTTTTGTGGAGGTGGTAAAAAAGCCAACACAATATATAACCTAGCACTTCCTTCTTTGAGATCATATGGGCATCGAAGTGAGTATAATTGTTAGTGGAGCTTCAGTTCATCTTTACTCACCACCAGAGCTGGGCATATTGTTTTAGGGGCTTAGCCTGTGTTTCTCTTTTAAAAGGTGCAGGGCAGTGAGTGAGGAAACCACAATGTCTTTGATCTGCCACTCTTTGATTCTTTTCCTTTCCCTGTTGATAGCTGAGCTGCTGTGGCGTGCAGAACTACACCAACTGGAGCACCAGCCCCTACTTCCTGGAACATGGCATCCCCCCCAGTTGCTGCATGAACGAAACCGATTGTAATCCCCAGGACCTACACAATCTGACTGTGGCCGCCACCAAAGTTAACCAGAAGGTACCTGCTTTCTCCCAGCCCTGATGGGACCAGTGGTGAATGTTTGAGAGGGCTTGCTTGTTACTGTGAAATTCTGAATGGTAGTACGGGAAAGAATCGACAATCTTCCTTTGTGGTCCTTAATTGCCTGGGAGAGACACTTGAGGCTGCTCACTTCTAAAAGAGAAAGCTGTGTCTCAAACCAGCCTCTCTTGTCTCTCCTGCAACAAAAATCTACCAGTCGCAGTCATGAAGGTTTAGCAAGTGCTTCCTGTTAACCCTGATGCTTATGTTAGACAGTGAATGTTGTCTTTCTTCTTTCTGGGTGTCTTTCTTCTGCTTAATATACCGTCTAAACATGAAATTATTCGCAGCTGGGTGCCAGTCTTTGGCAGGAGGAGTGGAGTAGAATTGACAGACAGCATCTGCTTCTGCTAGGAGGGTGGACTTTATTTTAGGGAGTTCACTGTCGTAAGAAAGAAATCAGCAACTCTAATTCAACTCACTGTCAACATCCTGACTTCCAAAGAAATTAGAAAGAAATGATGGCTAAAAGAAATTTGAAAGTTAGTAGATAGTGGAAATGAGGAAAATGAAGTTTTATTAGTCAGAGAAAGGGAAAATCAGTTCTGTATTCCACTTTACAGAGACCATGATGAAGACCTGATAGAATTGCATTTCAAGGCTATCTACATTCTTAAACGTTTAGAGAAATTTTATATATAAAATATATTTTGGTAAAATAAAAGGGAGAGAAAAAACCTATTGAGTTTACCTGTGGTTATACAGCCATGGGGTTTATTTTCTTTTCTTACTAAGATAAAATTCTATCTAATGTCTTCAAAATTCTATGTAATCTGAGCCAACTACTGAATAATTCAAAGAGAAGAGAGACATTCTCTCAAGATCAGAATGTTAAGATGTGGTTTCTGTATTTTACTCATTTAATGTTGGTATTTGTAGCATAAGTACTGCAAGGCATTGTTGCCTTTCTGGAAGCTCATTTTGTCATTCTGGGCTTATTACTTTGTTATTGGTATATTTCAGTAAGATTATGTACTGACAGCTTCTTGTTTTGGTTAAGAGGACATCCCTTCTTACTGGAATTTTTTCATGAATCCAGCCTTTGAGGCCTCCTTTGCCTTTCATTAGTTAATAAGGTGACTTCTGGCTTCTTCATGGATGTGTCCACTGAGCACCCATATGTCCTTTTGCTGCCATTTTATGAAGTGCCAAGCATACCTGGCATGTGGTGGATGCTCTGATTTATGGAAGGCAATATATGCTTTATGGCAGTGCGATATTAGGCATAACAGCCTCAGGAGGTCATTCGTAAAAGCAGCACCCATCCACTTTGGGTAAAAGTCTTTTTTTTTTTTTCCACCCAAACTCCCTCTTGTGAAAGTTAAGAATCCAGAAGTCAGGAGCACAGGGTCTAAAGACAAACTCCAGTTTAAATTCTGGTCAGCCATTTGCTGTGTGTGTGATCTTGGTCAAGTTACTTAACTTATCTCAGTCTTGCTTTTCCCATCTGTAAAATGGGGATAATAATAGTTCCTGCCCTTTAGGCTTCACGTGAGGATTGAATGAGGTAAAGTGTCTAAAGCACAGGGCCTGGCATCAATTGAAGATGCAATAAATGTTAATGTAATGATGATGATGGTGAAGTTTGTCTTCTATGTCACAGTGTGTCTTTTACTAGAAATGATGCAGCAGGTCCTTGTAGGGAGGATCTTTTGTTAGTATCTAAAAGTAAGTTTGGAGGTATGTCCTATAGTTTATCTATAGTCTTTATAATTATTTCCAGAAATAAAAATAGGGAGGCATTTTTTCATTTCACCGATAACTTACACATTGACTTCCCTCTCTGCCTTCCCACTACACTCTGATTTCATATTTCCCTGGGCACCCCAAATACTCAGAAGAGGTGCTTGACTTCTCTCACTTCCTTTATACTCTCCAACCTGGCTCCCTGAAGAAAAAAGGTGAATGAAAACTGAAATTTATCTATTGAGTTTCATTAGACATTCTCACGTAATGCCCACGAGAAACTCCGAGATAAATTACTTCTCCTGAGTCCCAGACACCTAATCTATAAAAGGTAGGTGGTGGGGATGGGGTACTAGTAGATGCTCATAAGTTAGCTCCTCCTCCCCAACTCCTTCTCCCAGGAGGCTTAACTATTGCCACATTCTAGTTATATGAAACTCAGGATTTAGAATAAATGGATTGTCCCTGTAAACTCTTTGGTGTCTTGAACCCTACACTCTGATAGCACAGGAAGATGATTCTTGGCTCTTACCTGGAAGCCTGAAGAACCAACGTTGTGCAGATAACTGGGAGAAAGCAGGAGGGAGGTGTGAACAGTTAAATGGGATATTTATTGTTTGGATTTGGGGACAAATTTTATTTTGGTTTTGCTAGCAGGATGATGAAATGTCTCCAGGTTCAGTTGGCCAATGCATTGGCTGAGCCCCTACTTGATAGGAATTCTTTGACAGTTTGTAAGAGCAAGAGAAAGAGTATTATTCTGGTTGGCAGCTACAGAGATACCTCTTCCCAGAACCTGTCTGGGACTAGCCTTCTACTCCTAATAGTTAAAGTCTGCCACTTGCAGATGTTTTCTGTTGGTGACTGTGTTGATTTAGACATGCTGAGTAGGTGAGCAAATTAACTGTTCTGTTTCTGAGTGTTTCCTAGGAGACTTAGCAGGTCTCTGTAGATTTATCTCACACCTGACAACCAGACTTTCATATTAGGAAATTGAGAGAGATTGTTGTGGGCAGATAAGATCATGGTTTAGTGGAGAACTTAAAGTTGAATGTAAACATAGCCTGTGGTTGCGGTATCAAAGCAGTTCTTCCAGTATGGAGATCTATGCTGAGACTTGGAAAATGGGATTTTGAGTCCATGTGGTGAATAATAGAGAAAAATCCAAAGATGGAAAACATTTCCTTTGACATCAGGTTGGACTGTTTAAATAACAACAAAAAAGCTAAGTCACTTTCATCTTATTTTAAGTAATCCTATCACTGATATGACTCATTAACTTGCTTACTTATTTGGAGTAAAAAATAGGAAAGGAGCTTTTCTTACAGAAGAGTGCTTCTTGAAGTTTAATGGGTATGTGAAGCATCTGGAGATCTGGTTAAAATTCATTAAAAATTTGTTGAAAGAGAATAACCTATGGATTTGGCAGATTCTGACTCAGTAGGTCTGGGGTAGGACCTCCAATTCTGCATTTCTAATAAGCTACTGGGTGATGCAAAGTTGCTCATTTAAGAACCACACATTGAGGAGCAAGGTTTAGCAAGGTTTATACTAACGCCAGGCAGTTATTTTATTTTTCTGTTTTCTCTTACTGGTCAGAGTGGCCTTGTCAAAAATAATGTGACCGACTCTAAAATCTTCTAAAATGGAATAGAAATCCTACTTTAGAAAAATATATTCAGCTTAGGTGTAGAATTGAGGTGCACAGAAAAAGTAAATGTATGCCAAACTATTTTGCAGCATAAGAAAATATCCTACCTTGCTTCTCTCTGGGTTGTGTTATAAGGTTTGTGTTTCCATATTTGAGCTGATCTAACACTGGGGGCTGGTCTCGACCTCATTCCTCTGCCCCACCATCACCGTGGGGAGAAGATACAGTGACAATGGCCAGCCCAGCAGACCACCGTCTTAGCTGCTACCATTTGGGAAACTGTTCGAATGTCCACCTCTCTTTCCACTTTGTCGTGTTCCTAACCCAAACACCTCTCCCTTCTACTACCTTTTGAAAAATAGTGTGATATATAGTTTTACTACTAAAAGTGAAATCAGCAAGCTTCCGTACAGAATCCAATTTCAAAACTCTTCATGAGCAATAATGTATTTCCTTTCCCACCCCCACCCTGGCCTTCGAATTTGCATCAGATAACTAGGGAGTATAGTTTGCCAACTGCATTGAAAACATGTGTCAAAGCACTGCTGCTAAATTAATGCACCTTTTCCCCTGCAAACAGACTTTGGGTGTATAAAAATGTCACTTTATTAGAAGATATAGCACTGGCAGAATTTTCATGCATTATAAGAAATGTTAAATTATAAAATTTGGAATTTAAAAATGGGAGACATGGTAGGGATTTTTTGTTGTTGTCCTTCAGATGTTACTGCAACTTAGTGTGCCTTTCTCAATAAACAAGAACCACCTTTACCCTGTTTACTAAATTAATGTCTATTTTTTGCAGACTTTATTCATTGAAGTTGAAGTCCTTTTTCAGAAAACTGGAAAAAGACCATGTCTTCCTAGCCGAATAAGTCAGTTCAGCACTCTAGGTTGATTTGGCCAGTTACAATAAATATTAATATAAATACACTCTCTCTGGAAAAGATTACTCTAGAACATAGGTTTTTCCTATTAAATAAATCTTAATGATCTCCTTAGGAAGATCCCTGAAACTCCATAAACTTGGCAGGTATTCAGATACCTCCCTCTAGCCAGATGATTTCACATTGTTTATCCAAGATTTTGTCTTTCGTTGTCAAAATGTTAGTTAGCTATGTTGATCATGCTGAGGTTTCCTGTTCAAGGATGTGGACTGCCTTTTGATCTGTTCAAGTCTACTTTATCTCTGTAGTGTTGACTTTATAGATCTTAGATATTGATTGCTAAACTTAATCCCACTATGGAAACATTTGTGGATGAAATTGTGTGTCTGGGATTGGCTTTAAAGTAATGCTGCCAGGGGATGGGAGTCGGAGAGGTTCAGATGAAACAAGATCAACCATATGTTGTGATGTTAGGGGAAGGGTCATGGGGGTTCATTGTATTAACTATATTTTTTGTATGTTTGAAGCTTTTTGTTATTTTTTTAAGTTGGAAAAGAGTTCTAGTAAATTCTTAGCATGAGTTGCATTTGTATTTGCAGGATTAAGGTTGGAGTATATGTGGGAGTATTTCAAGTGCACGTAGCCTGGCCTGGGTGAAAACATGTCTCTGAGACCATGTCTATCTCTGTTTCCAGGGTTGTTATGATCTGGTGACCAGTTTCATGGAGACTAACATGGGAATCATCGCTGGAGTGGCATTTGGAATTGCATTTTCCCAGGTAGCCTACATAATTGTGCAGAGCCTGGTCTAGCCTTTCCCCCACCCTTCCTCCCTGGCCTCCAGGTTCTTGGAATGCCTTCTTGTGTCTAGGGAAAGGCTGATAGATGGGGTCAGAGCTCATTAGTCCTCAGGTGATCTGTTCATTGATTTTCCTTTTTCAACTTAAATGAAGTTTTGTCATCAAGGGAATATCAGTTCAACTAATGACTAGCTCCAGAAAAACAACTGGTTTCTTCTGTAGGTCAAATGGAGGTTAACTGAACAACGCGCTGGCATAATTGGAGCATAAACAACTGAAAACATCAAATGGCTGATCTGGATTTGGGGGAGGCTTTTTCCTTGGTTGACCTGTCCATTTTTAGTTCTTTCTTTGTGGATTGTGCATGAAATCTCTCCCTATAAAGAAAGGCTAAATTTAGCAAACTTCATCTTGTGATCATTATTTTAATCTCAAAGTTTGACTACTCTGTTTTTTAGGAGGAACCAAAGTTTTGTGTATTAAATTTTATATCCCATTATCTCTACCCACCCTCTAAAAACCAATGGGGGGAGTAATTATTCTAATTAAGTAAGGCATACATACTCACGGATTGAACAAGATTAAGGTAAATCTAAAATTTAGCCCACCTCCATCCAAGACTCTAATTAGTTTTTACCTGCCTGTCTGTACCTTGGCTTTCCTGCTTAGTGATGCAGATGTACTTTAATTTTATTCAAGTTTGTTCCTAAAACTTTAAATCGTAATATAGAATGTACAGAAAAGTGCATAAATTATAAGTTTACAGCTTAATAAATTACCACAAAACGAACATAGCTGTGTAACCCTCACTTAGATCAAGGAATAGAACCTTAGCCTGATAGTTTATTTTTACAAGTACAGAGCCTTAGATAAGTAGAAAAGCTTTTCTTTCTAAGCAGTCACAAAAGCCTGTGTGACATTTCATCTCACAAGAGCATGTGAGCTCAGCCAACACGAATGTGTTTCCTGTTGCAATTTCAAAATTCTTTTACTTCGCTTGATTTTTTTTGCAGCTCATGAAGTGAATTAAACCTTCCACATGCCAACACACAGACAAACCAGAGTGGGTTCACAAACAATGCCAATTAACTCAGTCTCCAAAGACATATTAAAACCAGTTGCTGCCCTGAACTTTCTGCTGGTTGCTATAATACTTTAATAATAATAGTAACATCTCTGTAATGGCCAGGGGATATTTTAGAAGAACCTGAGCCTAGTTACTGATGCCAATGTGCAGGATGCACTTGACAGCCTTTAACATGCTGTTTACTTAATGCATGTATGTGTAGCATCAGATTTTTAACTCCCAAAGGGCATACTTGGGTTTGGCATTTGAGAGGGACTGTCCCCTTGGAGAAAAAATATTGCTTAAGTCTCCCTTAATAGCTCTCCTAGAACCGTAAAGGAACATGATACCAATACTGTACATGAGGAGGAGAGAGCCTCAAAGAGCCAGGAACCTCATGAATGAGACATCTTATCATCTGAGAATATTCCCATGTGGCATGAGTGTGTGGGTTGTGGGGCGGAGGATCCTGTTTTCATTAGTGAGATGAATCAAGTCAAAGGGATCCTTCTCCAAGTCATAAAGAATCTGATTAATACTTCTCTTTCATTCCTCTCTACACATCCCTTTGAAGAAATTTATGCTTACACAAATGGTTATCTGGCCTGATAAGCATTCATCTCTCTGTGCTGCCTTAAAGAAATCCCTCATTTGGGGATTGCCGAGTATGCCCTGTGGCTCTCTAGGGCAGTGACAGAGCGGCTTCAGCACCAAGGAACCCCAAAGGGAAAGCTCTGCAATGAGTTTAGGTCTCCTCAAGGTACCATATAATTGTTGGGATGAGAAAACAAAACACAAAGCCCAGTGGCATCACACAGCCAGTACCACTTACCCATGTGGCCAGACAGGCCCAGCAGGGCAGACTTGAGACCTGCTATGCTCAGCTTTGGGTGGGGAGAGGAATGGCTATGTATGGCTTTTACCAGCCAGATGCTCTAGGAAATGCAGCTGTTTATGGTGCCAGAAGCTTCAGGGTTCCTGGAAGCTGAAATTGGCTTCCAGACACCAATAGGTCCAGGGCCTCACCAGGACAATGGCGGCCATTTACCAGATGACTATTCGGAAAGAACCAGCCCTGCTGATTCTGGTCAATGACCCAGAAGCAAAGCTTTAGCTATATTTGTTCAGAAATATTAGAGCCAATGTTATAGTAAAACTTAGCAAATTGTGGCTGATATTGATGAACCAGTTGTGTTGGCCTATACCTTGGCCTTCCTGTAATAAAGCAGGCTCTACTGAGTAGAGGCTACAGAGAGGCAAAATGGGTAGGAAAGAACAGAGCTCATCCTCTCTCCCGCCTACCTTCCTTTGCCTGCCCACCTTCTTCTTGCCTTTTTCCTCGCCTGCTCTTGTGACCTCCACACTATCATCTGTTGGAAGAAACTGGCTGTGCACATCTATTGTCTCAGAGATTAAAGCTGGTGTAAAGTACAAGGAAAACTAAGCTGAGTGTAGCCTTTTAATAGAGTGTGCAAGAACTAAATGCCCTGTTAGCTAACTTTAAAGCCCTTGAATTCTGTTTTTGGACAGGCATTTAATAGTTCTCTCCACAAACTCCCATTGCCTTTGCCCTTTCAAGGAAAAACCTATTTGTCTGGACTTGATGGGCAGGTCCTGCTGCCCTATAAGTTTATAGCAAGAGGTGCCTCTGCCCTGCATCTTTGGCAACTTCTCTTTCACTCAAGAGGGCAGAGAGACAGAGAAAATATGCATGCACATTACCCGTGCCCCACTCCCAAAACGGCCTAGAAGCCAAGAGCCATGGGATGTCTGGGTCTGGAGACTTATATTGTTCAATTTGTGACACTGTTGGTGGTGGGAGGTGGGTTGTCCTCTGGGCCTCTGTGTTTAGCAATTCTGTGTCTAGGATAAATGGCCCCAGGGCTTTGCTAGACTTGGAACCTGTTAGGCTGGATTTAATCATTCATATCATGGAATGTTATAGTCTTAAGTGGAGACAGTAGCGTTGTTTCTAAAAGGGGAGGGTTGTGAGTGGCTTGTTTGAGGCTTGAAGTTGAGTAGCTCCGGTAGATTCAGGATTACAATTCTGACCTCCTCACCTGGTCTGCTGTATTAAGTGTTAAGGCTAGAGATCACCCTTGTTCCTGCCTCTGATAGCACCTAAAGGAAATTCATTTTGTGCTTTTATAACAAAAAGATTTGAGACTGTGAGATTAGAAGGAAAAAGGTACTTATCAACAAATACAGATCCTACTCCTACCCAACTGTTCCCTGACCCTCACCCCCTGCCTGGCCTCCCCCAGGGTCCACACAGGCTGCTGGAATGATCTATTATGTGCCAGTAATTCTTTTTCAGGGCCCTTGAGGAAACCTGTTTACCTTTTCTATGTAGAAGGCAGGACAAAGCTGGGGCTATTCTTGAATAGGAGATGAGGGTACAACCTTAAGCTCTGTGTGGATTACCCGTGTGGTTTGAGGAAAATTCTTTAACCTGCCCTAAACTCATTTTCTTATCTGGAAAACTGGGATTGTAATATTGCACTGGGTTGTGGTAAAGATTCAATACATTCGGCCTCTGTATCTGTGGATTCCCCGCATCCGCCAACTGTGGATTAAAAATATATGAAAAAAATTAAAAATAACAATACAATAAAAATCAAAAACCAATACAGTATAGCAACTAGTTACATAGTGTTTACATTGTATTAGGTTACAAGTAACCTAGAGATAATTTAAAGTATACAGGAGGATGTGTGTAGGTTACATGCAAATACTATGGCATTTTATATTAGGAACTTGAGCAACCGTGGATTTTGGTGTCCTTGGAAGGTCCTGAAACCAATCCCCTACGGATACCAAGGGAAACTGTAACTTTTTTATGCCTGAATGTGTTATGTACCTCTGATACTTGTTTTTTGGCCAGAATCTGATTTTTTACATTATCAATTGTGTTCTGGTATTTTTTGGTCCTGGGAAATGGAAGTTCTAATAAAAAGGGGCAAGCTATAAGGTTCAAAGTCTTTGCACTTATAGGGAGATTTTAGTTTCTCATTTGGTAGAATATTCTGGAGGTTACAGCTATGGTATCTTTGGCCACTTGGCAGTAAGTGCATGATACTATGTATTTTGTGGCATGAAATGACGACCAGAGCCTTGGTAGGAGATGGGTGAGTCCAATAGGATGATAATTTTTCCTAACTCGACAGAGGTTATAGTTTTCCTATTTCACAGCACAATTTTCCAAAGGAAGATAAGAATCGGGGACTAGAACTTGCATGGGTGGGTTCAGAGTCAGGAAAAGGGAGGTCAAGTGCTGCCCTGGCCAATAGTGGGATCCAGTGTGGCTGCAGGTGTTTCACCTGTGAGATAAGGGTGCCTGGGTGGACTGGATGAGTGGTCCCCTGCCCCAGAAGGCTTATTAAAATACCAGCTGCTGGGCCCCACCCCCTAGAGTATCTGATTCAGCAGGGCTGGGGCCTGAGAATGTACATTGTTAACGAGGTTCCAGCTGATGCCAATGGTGTTGGTCCTGAGGCCACACTTAGAGTGATACTGCACCAGATTATCTCTAAAGGTCATTCCCACCTCTGATTCAATAAAACATGCCCAACTGCTTAAGGAGAAGAGACTGTTAATACATTGGCCAAGAGAAAGTGGCTTCTAGACTCAATTGCACAATTGGGCTCCTTTGCAAAGAATGCCGATCCTCCAGATTCATGAGTGAGAATTTGGTTCCCAACGAGCAGAACAAGATGTGCTTAACGGTGTCTTGATAGTAGCAACCATTTTTTATCAGTTTCACCTGTGTCACAGGTCGGATAAAGGTGCAAATACAGGTGGAAATACTCTGTTACTAGTTGTCTGGTGGGCCCTGGGTGTAGTAGATGAGCCCACTTAAGCCTAAGATATCTACATGGTTGAGCGACAAAATTTAAAGTCCCACTTTCCCCTTTCCCCTCCTACCTCTTACAAGCTGTGACTTTCTTACTTCAATGGTAAATATACCTGGTCAAGGATAGTGTCTCTATTCTTGTCTCGAGGAAATAACTATTATTCTTTCAGCTGGGTATGGCTCAAATATCATACTATGCTGAGAAATCTTCCAAATGCATGTGCTATGGCTTTGAATTAGATTTTGGCCTTTTAGTTAATATCACACTCATTCTATGTTATTTAATTTTTTTCATTACTCTCATAGCATGAACAAATTTTAATACTAAAGTGTCAAAAGTTGTTCTTAAATGGCCAGAGTGGGCTACAGCTGGAACCTTATGGCCAGTTGGAGAACCTCCAGTTGGCCCTGCAGTTAGACGCCCTGTAGAGTAGATTCCACAACTGCAATCAGGTTTGATCTTTTGCTCTCATGCCCTTTCCTCATTCACATATAGAAACCCTTGGCCGTTAAAAAATCACATCAAGGCATACACATGTATCAGAACATCACATCGTACCCCATAAATATATGCAATTATCATTTATCCATTAAAAATCAAAGTTTAAAAAGTTACATCTAGGGGATGAAGAAGGCTATAGTTCAGTGACTTGAGATTCTTGTTTTTGTTTTTCTCCCTGGCAACAGTTGATTGGCATGCTGCTGGCCTGCTGTCTGTCCCGGTTCATCACAGCCAATCAGTATGAGATGGTGTAAGGAGAAGGTGAGTGGCAGTGGGCGCTGTTTAATTTCGGGGGTTCCCCTCTGGGACACATACTACCCTTCAGATGGGCAGGAGTACTGCCTGACCACTCGACTACCTGATCTTGGCGGCACTTGTCCATGTGCAGAAACCTCATTTCCATGGTGCTGGGGAGGAGGTGTGATCAGCTCTGTTATGAAAAATGTGGACATGCTCTTTTCAGCTTGTAACCTTTTTTTTCAGGTTTTTATTAATGGTGAGTTACTCACATGTTTTAATTTCTCTCTTAGTCTTTCAAGAACGACGACAGAATAAGAGACCTGTTTTAAAAAGGAACTGCAGCACTCTTTGAAAGACTTCCAAAGAATGTTAGAGCACAGTACATAATACACCTGCCCTGCTCCCCTCTATCCCTTACCGCCCCCCACGTGAAACTGACACTCCCACCCAGTCTCTGCTCCACCTTTCAGCCTGTGTCATGTGTAGTGTCCATTTTGTGAAGCCCTGTTGTGGCACAGAGTGTAGCCAGGTCCCCCATGCAGCTAGTCCTAGTGAACCCCACCCCAAGGCCCTGTGCGTGCCACCTCCTCCACCTGTGCTTGGTCCAACTGCAGCTTGTCGTAGGTGACTGGCTATCACACCACCGCTGGCCCCTTTGGGCCCTGCATGTAGTGTGGGAGGCTTCTCTTAGCTCCTCACTGTGGTCCGTAAATGCCACACACTTTAAGTAGATAAGAGGATGATAGTTATCTATTTTTCTTTTTGGCTTAATTTGGTTTGGTTTTCCCTTTACTAAGGCTCTCTCCTACCTTCTTCAGGCTGCCTAAGACATGTAAAGAGACAGATCAGTAATTGTCCATGAGGAGGAAAAAGCATGTGTCATGCACGAAGGAAATTATTGTTGAGCGTTAGGTGGCCTCCTTGCTTGTTGTTACATACCTGAGTATGTATAGGCAGTTTAGTGCACCTTTGCCTCTCAGTTGAAACCTGTATAATCCTGTTACAGAGCTGTGTTGTTACTTCTTGTGAAGACAATGATATTACTTTTGGTTTTCCCCAATTAATTGCTATTGTTTTATTTTACTTCTTTTCTGTTTCTGTATTTTTTTTTTCTTGCATCGACATTACAGACATTGAGGACCTCATCAGATCAATTTAAAAATGAGTGTGAAGGGGGAACAAAAGTCAAAATATTTTTAAAAGATCTTCAGAAATAATGCCTCTGTCTAGCATGCCAACAAGAATGCATTGATATTGTGAACATTTGTGATACATGTATCAATAAATAGAGCAATTACAAGTGGCCGTGTTCTGGTGTTGTTCTTTGGTTATTGTGAAAGTTTTGAAACACACATTTCTATTCTATCTTGCCCCCCAGGGGATTGCAGGCAGACCACCTCACACACAGGCACGCCTCTCAATACGTGCTCCCACCCCACCAAAATAGCACTGGGCAACAGAGAAGCTGAAGGGTTAGATTTTCTTTTTAATTATAGACATTTCAGAAACTTGAATCATTTATCATGTACAGGATACATTGTTGGCTACAGAAATAGAACCTTCATATTACTTCAGGCCTCTGAAATTCACAAAAATAAATACAAAAATTTCAGCTTTTTAGAAGCCTGGATTTCATTTAAAAAAGGAAATGAACGTCTATTCTTTCCTTCATTGTTTCTAATGAGCATGTATTCTTCCCCTCCGTCTTTCTTCTCTTGGTTGAATTGAATAAACGCGATCTAGAGAAGAGATTACATCCTACCATTCAGCTGTCGCAATTCCCCAATTTGTACTAAAATTTGGAACACTTACGCTTGATTTAAAGAGCGTTTTAGTAATAGGGGCAGTATAATATATTATCTGCGGTCAATTTTTTTCCTTCTTGTTGAGTCATCCAAAAAACCAAAAACCTAGGAAAGGCATAAATTGATCTGTTCCCAAATGAGTAGATTTAAAAAGCTTCCTATTTTCTGTAGAACAACCTATAATTAGGATGGAGATGGTTTTCTAACTATATGCATTTATCAGCCTGAACTCAGCATGGTGTAAACCCTGCTAGAAGGCTGACAATGGGTACTTCCCAAACCTTCAGATGTTTCCTCTTCAAAAAGTCAACATTCTTAGAAAATTAAGGATAGCTCTTCTACGAAAACATATGTAGCTCAAAACTTCTCAACATTTCATTTATTTCTGTTTCATTGTTTATTGAAATGAGGCTTTTCTGTAAAATCCTAAATAGAGTTCAACCTATGGTTCACCTTTTAGCATACTATGCATTTATTGGTATACTTTGTTAAGTAAGAAATACATATACTTTCTAAATTGAATTCAGATCTCAGCATTACATACTTTTAATGTGAAACATTTGGACCAAGGTTGATTTCACTTAAAAACTAAAGTATTCATATTTCAACTCTGAATGACTTGTGCGTAATGTACTTTCCTCCTTCAAATGAAATTAAAATGATACAAAATACTTTTTTTGAGGTATAATGCTTATGGTAAAGTGCACAAAATGTTAAGTGTACAGCTCAAATTTTTACATATGTATGTAACAACTGACCAGATAAGATATAGAATATTTTCAGTACCCTTGAAGTTTCCCTCATGCCCTTTCTCAGTAACCAAACTCCTCTCGAATCCTCCCAACCTCACCCAGGATTAACCACTACTCTGAATTATATTACCATCGATTAATATTGTCTGTTCTTAGACTTCGTACAAATAGAATCATACAGTATAGACTGTTTCATGTACCTTCTTTCAACACTGTGTCTGCAAGAGTTAGTTACATGGTGCATGTAAATGTAGTCTTGTCTTATGGTATAGGATTCCACTGTATAAATATGGCACGGTTTACCCATTCTGCTGGGCATTTGAGTTTTCAGATTTGGACTATGACTAGAGCTACAATGAGCATTGCGGGATATGCTTTATGGTGGACATAAACACATGTGTGGAATTGCTCAGAAATAAGGTATGTTTAGCTTTAGAAGGTCCTGCCTAACGTTTTCCCAAAGTTGTTATACTAATTTATACTCCCACCAGCAATGTAAAACAGTTCTAGTTGTTCCACATCCTCACCAACACTTGCTAGTCTCAGCCTGTTTTATTTTAGCCATTCTATGGGTGTATAGTGGTATCTCATTTTAATTTGCCTTCTCCTTATAACTGATGATATTGAACACTTTCATTTTTCATTAGCCATTTTGATATCCTCTTTTGTAAGATGTCCAAGTCTTTTGTGTATTTTAAAATTCAGTTGTCTTTATAGATTTGTATGAACTCTTTATATATTCTGGATACAAGTCCTTTCTTGGATGTATATAGGGCAGTTCTTCCAGCCTGTGACTTACCTTTCTGAGTACATTCCATTCTCGATTAACAACACTTCTGGTTAGAGGTGGAAGCAATGACACAGATAACTTAAAATATCAGAAGTTCTTTCTTCCTAGCAGGAGCAGTATTTGATTCCAAGGACCTCCATTATTTGTGGACTGAATGTAGGAGCTTTGCCTTTTATGTGTGTTGCAGTTATTCTAATAAAATTAGTTTACATTTCCTAAATATACAAAAATTTAGGGCTGGAAGGAGGAAATAATTGAAGCATGTCATTAAAGAGACAGTCTACGGAATTTAAGATTAAAGTAACAGAAAATACACAAGGCAAAGGTTCTTACTGTTTGCACACATTTAATGGTCCATGTTAAAAGCCTCTGGACAAAATTTAGGCTTAATAGATATTGGAGATTATAATCATAGCCCAGAGATTGATTTCTTGCGGTTTGGCCTGGCCATTGAGATTTTTCCTTCGCTCTTTGGGTGATTCTAGTGTACAGGCAGAGTGGGGAACCTCTGTACTAGAATCTAGCTTCACTTTACCTTTTTCGCCTTATGACCCCTGTCTATCCCATTCACTTGAGATCATTTTATCCCCATGCTTTCCCTCTCATTTTCCCTGTTTGGCACGCCTTCTCCCAAGGCCTTCCATCTTCAAAGACCATCTTTTCTATGATGTTCTTCCTGATAACTCCAGTCCCAGCCAACCACAGTAATTGTCTTCTGTACTCCACATTTTAAATCAAATATTTTCTAGAACACTGTCCATTTCTTCTGCTTTCAAGTTTATGAAGTTGTTATAGTAATTTCTTGTTTTTGAAATCTTAATGGTATCTACTCTTGTTCCCTTTTTCATTCCTAATATTTTTTCTCTCATTTTATTCATGCTGGAAATTTGTCTATTTTATGTCTTTTCAAAAAACCACACTTTTGCTTTGATCCTCTCTATTATTTGTTTTCTATTTCATTAATTTCCGCTCTTCCTTGTATTTCCTTTGGGCTTCCTTGGGTTTTTCTCATTTGTAGATTCTTAGCTCATTAATATTTTAAGCACCCTTTGAATATTTTTATGAAAATCTGTAAATTGTCCATCTGCTTTAGCTGCATTTCAGTGTTTTTTTTTTTATTATTCAGGATATTATGGGGGTACAAACATTTTGGTTACATGTAATGCTGTTTGCCCCGCCTAAGCCAGGGCCACAAGCATGTCCCTCCCTCATACAGTACATTCTGCTTCCATTAGTTGTGGATTTACCTCACCCCCACCCCACCCCTATGCATTTCAGTTTTGATTTGAAGTGTTTTGTCTTTCAGTTCTACACATTTGGAGATTTCCATTAGAATTTATGCATTGGACCATAAATTGGGAATCGTTTTTTAAAGTTTATAAACTGGATCTTAGGGCTTCCTCTTTGTTCAAAATCTTGGTTTGTATGATAAAGATTGTTTGTTATTTGTTGAGACTTGCTTTGTATCCTGGTATGTGGGCAGTATTTGTGTGTGTTTAAAAGTTTGTATCTTTAATTGTTGGGTGCAGGATCAGGACAAGCCCATAAATATATTCAAATAGTAAATTTTATGCATATTAATAAAATACTCTGTTTTATGAATATTTTGTCTGTTTATCAATTTTTAAGAATGTTGTATTAAAACTCCCCACTGACTGTGGATTCTATTAGTTTTTGCTTTATATATTTTTAAGCTGTATTGTTAGGCACATGCAAGTTCATGATCATCTCATTGACAATTTTTTTTGTCGTTATGGACTAACCTTCTTTACCCTCAATTATAATTTTTCCTCTAACATTCTTTTTGTCTGATATTACAGTTGTTATAATTACTTTTCTTTTGATTAGTTTTTGCCAAGAGTATTGTACTACTTCCCTCTGCTTTCAGTCTTTCTTTGGAATATTTTAGACGTCTCCCTTAAGCAGCATACAACTGCGTTTTGGTTTTTTTCCAAGTCCAATCTGAGAAAGTTTTAAAAGAAGACCTTAGTTCAATTATGTATTATTATTACTGGTGTACTTGGTTTTATTTCTACCATATTATTTTTTCTGTCTACTGTTCATTTCTTTCCTGTTATTCTTCTTTCCTGTCTTCTCTTGAATTATGTCATCTTTATATTTCTTTTTGGAAATTATATATTGTTTTAATGCTTAATTTCTTAACACGCATATTTGAAATTTAAAGTTAGTCAGAATCCCCATCTTTCCCAAAAATAACAAAAGAACTTCGATGGTTTTAATTCTGGTCACCTCTCACTCCATATTTTTGTTGCTTGCCATTTTATTTCTGCCATTTCCCCAAATGAGTCCTGTTAGTGGCTTTACAGTTTATTTAGATTTGCCTAAATGTGTACCAGTTTTGTTTTCTTCCCCTATTTTTGCATCTCAATCCTTCTGGGTTCAGTGGTATATATGTAGCAAATTATCTCAATCTGTATCAGAAAAGTCTTGTAAAAAGACAAAAGTACAACAAATTTAGTTGAAAGACTTCGGTTGGCTTTATTTGCAATTCTAGAATCAGACAACATCTCACTCCATAAAATAGAATAAGTGTTCAAATGAGCTAAGCAGAAGAGATTGGCTTTATAGGCAGAGACGGACTGAAGAAAGCAGAAGCAAAAAAAAGAGTGTGTTAGTCCTTTCAGAGCTACTTTTCTTGGGGTGGGTGTTGTGATGTACTCATGTAGTCTGAGCTACTCAGGAGGTTGAGGCAGGAGGATTGCTTGAGCCTAGGAGTTTGAGGCTACAGTGAGCTATGATCCTACCACTGCACTCCAGCTGGGGCAACAGAGTGTGAGACCCCATCTCTAAAATAAATTTAAATTTTTTTTAAAGCTACCTTTTTTTTGTAAGATGGGAACAAACAGAACCATGGAAAGATAATTGATTAGTTAACATCAAGTTACTTCAGGCTACCTTTTTATTATAAGGATTAAAGTAGAGGGAACTTCAGTATCATGCCCATTGAAGACTCAAACTGGCCTGTTGGTAAAATTGGCCAACATTTCCCTCTCCTGATTTCTTGGAAGGTCAAATAACTCAGTTTGGGTTTGGTGATATGGAACTTGAGCATGAGTGACTCCCTTTTCATTTTTAGTTGATCTGTTGGAACTTGGTGCAGAAGCTTAATGCAAAACAGTGGCCCCTTATAATTTTTATTTAACAGCCTTCATTTTTGGGGGGAAAACTGGCCCGTTTTAAAGTTCAGTTTGATTATGTGGCATTTAGCATGAGTGACTCCATTCTGGTTTGACCTTGTCTATTGGAGCCTAGTGCAGGAGCTTAGTACAAAATAGTGGCCTCCCATAAATTTCACTTAGCATTGTATATTTAATTCTTAAACATATTTTTTATCCAGTATTGGAAGTTCTGCCAAGTGTGTGTAGTTCCATTTTTTTTTCCAGTTTGCCATGTTGCCAGTACCTATATTATTTGCAGTTTATTGCATGTTGCCTTCTAGTTCTCTCTTTCATGTGTAAGTAATTTACTCACAGTTGATTAGGATCTTTTAATAGTGTTCTTGAGGGCAAAGGTAATGTCAATACTGCCTTTGTATCCCCACAGTGACTGGCACAGAACTAAGCACATTTTAGGTTCTCAAAATTACTTTACGGATGACAAAGGAACGAACTCCAAGTCCTTAAACTGTGAGCCAGAAGCTTAAGTGGTCTAATGTGAATGTATTTTCTTAGTTTATTTCAGTTGTTTCTTAAATCTGACTTGCAGTTTTATCTCTAGAATTCAGTGGGCATTCCATTTTTGCCTCATGTCTTCTTTACCAGTTAATGTATCACTATTTTTATCTCATAGGTATGTCATAGTTTTTCCCTCTGCCCTCGGAATGAATGTCTTAAGTAGTACTGGTGTAATTCAATCCGGTTTCTCATCTAGACTTATAACCCTGAGATTTTTGTTTCTTGGGGGAGGAAAAGTGGTGGTCTTTGTCTCCAAATAGAACCTGAAACATGTAAAAATATTCTAATAAACACTAAAGGGGTCCAAGAACAGATAAATGAACTTCTCCTAGTCCTGGTAACTCTCTACAATAAACAGTACTCAATAATACATGCATAGAAGTTTTGACCTAGTGTGTGGTGTTTCCAGGGAGTGAAATAGTTTAATTCAAAAATGATTACTTGAAGACCTACTGGATTTGGACCATGAAACATCTGTCTTTAAGCAGTGTTGATTAATCTCCATGTATATAGTAGATCATGAAAGCTAGTAGTCTTTCTACTAGAATAGTTCAGGTTTGTATGGTTGATTCTGAAAATGCCAGTATAGTATCTTCTATGGCTACAACTGTATTAGTTGTCTGTTGCTTTATAACAAATTACTCCATCATTTAAGTGGTTTAAAATAACAAACATTTATTATCACAGTTTTTGTGTGTCAGGAATCCAAGTGTGACTTAGGTAGATGCCTCTGGCTCTCAGGTTCTTTCATGAGGTTGCAGTCAAGCTATTGGTTGGGTCTATAGTCTCCTGTGAAGGCTCAACTTGGGGGAGGGGAATCAGCCTCCTAGCTCATTCAGTTGATTGTTGACAGGTCTTGGTCCCTTGTCACATGGGCCTCTCCACAGGGTTGCCTCAAGACTTTGAAGCTGGCTTGCCCCAAGATGAATGCTTGAAGAGAGTGTTCAAGGCAGAAACCACAATCTTATAACCTAGCCTCAAAAGTGGCATGCCATCACTTCTGTAGTATCTGTTAGAAGTCAATGAATAAGTCTAGCCTATGCACGAGCTGAGAGGATTACACAAGGGTGTGAATATTAGGAGACTGTGATCACTAGGGGCTGTCTTGGAGGCAGCCTGCTACAACTCTGCTTAATTTACTTCCCTTTGGGACTCAGTGAATGCCTTACACAATGAACAGAGAATAGCAACTAAACTAAGGAAGAGGACATTTTACAAGTAAATATCTGTACTACCACACATCTCTTGGTAAAATAACCTAGAAGAGAAATCATTAAAAATAACTTACTTGATATTTGATTTTACCCTTTCTTCCATTACGTTTACTTCATGAGGATTCTTTTAAATGATAGTTGGTACAGTTAAAGAAATGGAGCCATGGGGTTTTATCTGTAATTTCTTTGGTAGCAAAAATAGTACATTTTTAAGTGACCATTCATGAACTGATAAATGACTATGACCAGAGGACTCTCCAGAATAATAAGGGTCTAGAAATCAAGTTGCAGTTGAAGGAATTTGTGATAGTCTGGTTGCGAGGGTTTGTGTGCAGGGGAGTGGGGCATATTGGGGAGGTACAGCAAAGCATAGGAAACCACTTTCTTCTTTAAATATTGAGTTCCCGAGGGCTCAAACATAGCCCTTCTCCTCCATGTTCTCCTCCTGAACAATTTCATCCATCTCTGTTACTTTCATTACCATGTAGATGACAGTGACTTCCATCTTCAAATATCTAGCTCACACTTTTCTTTGGAGCTATAGATGTATACAATTCAGCTGCCAGCCACCACAAGGCTGAAAGTAGGATAGAGACCCAGAATGGTGATAATAGCGAGAACAACTTGCACTCAAATTGAAGGAAGGTCGAGATCAGTCTGGTTTGGATTAAAAGACATGGGAATTTTTGGTGGAGTTTCTTTATGTAACCATTCCATACATATTTGTCAAACACCTACTATGTGCCAGGCACTGTTCTGAGTGTAGGGCTACGGTGGTGACAAGACAGACCAAACCCTTGCCATCATGGAATTTACGTTTTCATAGAAATGGGCAGATGGTAAATGTATGAATGAATAAGATTAGTTGGTAATAGGCTTTAGAAAGTGGGTAAGGTTGGTGATGTTACTTTAACAGTTGAACTTTTGCTGTGTTTGAATTAGTTCATGGACCTGGGCGATCAGGCTCTGATATCATCTCATTTGAGCTAATTTAAAGTAGGTCAGATTTGTACATACCCAAGGCTTTGGGTGGGGCAATGTGGCCACAGGGACTGTGTGGAAACCAGCCATTTATGGTTATGTAAACAAGGCTAAAAACCTTCCACAAGTTAGTACCCTAAAGAAACTTTCAGAAATTCGATTAATCGCTAATGATAGATGTTCCCTTGCAAAGAAGAGTTAACTTCAGGTGGAAGGGCATAACAATGTTCATGGTGTGTGCATTGACAAAGAATGTATATGCTGTAATCATGGTTGATTAGTTTTGTCTACTGGCTCTGGCCCTTCACCCTTGGAAGCACCCCAGTTCTACCTGTCATTTATATTAATGTGAGGTTTTGCTGTCTGATTGGATTTGAAGAAATGGTTTCATAGTGTCAACCTCATGATTAAGTATAGAGTTTATTCACACCCAGAGCTTGAGGATGGTCACCTGGGAGTGTAGATTCAAGTTGCCCTGAATATACACTCTGATTAGAAGTAACAAGCTTTAAGGAAAAAAGAAGATGCAGTTCCTAAGCTGTTTGTCAATAATTTACATTAAAATAATTTGTTGGCTATACATTTTTCTTTGTATCACAAATTCCAGGAACAAAATAGTGGGCAAAGCGTTTAGTCAGGAACAAAATGCCTTTAAATAACTGCCCCTGGGGGTGGGTTGGGAGGGGGGAGCATGACTGAAGTCCTACATTCATGTCTCTCTGGCCTGAGCTACCTCACATAGCTCAGATTTCTCTGAGCTATTTTTCTTTTCTCAAAGGCTTTAAGAAAAAAGTTTGAAAATCAGTGAGTTAGATTATGATACTTGTATATGGGCATACCACCCTGACACACCCAATCTCATCTGATCTTGGAAGCTAAGCAGGGTCTGGCCTGGTTAGTACTTGGATGGGGGGATTAAGACACTTGTGAGAGGAATCATAGCTACACAAAGTGTGGTCTGGATCAGCAATGTGAGCTTCACTTGGGAGCCTGTTAGAACTGCAGAATCTCAGGCCCCAGCCAGAATCGGAATCAGAATCTGCATTTTAACAAGACCTCCAGGGGATTCATGTTCACAAAAATTTGAGAAGTACTGATTTAGGATTTAGGCCACTGGTTTCCAAACTTAGCTGTACTTTGGAATCACCTGGGAGTTGAGGAATAGGCCAGGCATTGGGATTTTTAAAGGCTCCCCAGAGGATTGTGATTCTCAGCCAAGATTGAGAACACTGATTTAGGCCACAGACTGAGCCCTAATATGATTGGTGTCCTAAAAATGTGAGCTGTTTGGTCGCCCAGATAACGAAGTTTATAGTGTAAGTCCATCAGCTAGAATCCTCTACCACTGGGGAAAGGTGACAGCATCCCACCCGACATCCTCCTTGTTTATGAAAGCTAATACATAAATGAATGGAGAATGGCCACTCTGGTAAGCAGGTGGGGTGAGTGTCAAGGTCATTGACAATTCCCTTCCAGGGGATGGTATCATTTATCAGCTCGTTTAGACAGCAGTGAGATCTCATTTATATGCAGCAATTTTCCCTCTTCACCAGGGATTAACTCAGTAGAAACACTCAGAAAGACTAGCCTGCCTACTACTCACCCTGTTCAGTTTGAATTTATTTTATGTAACTGCAATAATTTATCTGTGAAATTCCACCAGAGGAGGAAGCCACATCGGTGACTCAAACTGCTGAAGGCAGTAAATAGAATGGCCTTATGTATTCATTAAGTCATAAAGCAAAAAGCAGGGGATTATTGGGGAAGGGGAGAAGGTGACTGAACATTCAGAAGAGGACACCTTTGTGGGGAGGGCACCTCTTCCTTTTTCTACCCTTCTCTGTCTCCCAGAAATGTGGTTCAAAAAATTCAGTCTGAATTAAGCAGGTCCAGTTTTTTTTTTTTGGTCCAATTTTTTTTTTAAACAAAACTTGAATCATGGGAATGGGCAAGCAATAGACTATTTTAAAAATTGCAATAGGTTAAGTTCTCTATGGTCCCAAAGTCACTTTAACCAAGACACAAATGGAACTGAGTTAGGAGAAGGTATGTAAGAAGTTCTATCTTCTTAGAAAGCAGGCTGCAATGAGCTTTTGGTTATGCTTCATGCATGCATGCCCAAGATAACACAAGCACGTAGTCAAAGCTGGTACCCTGAGATGGTAGGTATTCTTTTTATTTCATAGATGAAGGGACTGGGACTTCCAGGAGTCATGATCTTTAAAACCCAGTGTCCATGACGGCTGAAAATGTTACAATGTGTTTACATTGCAGAGCTGGAATTCCTACTCCAGATATGAGTCGCATTTCACATAAATTAACCATGGAGATACCTATTGCCCTACCAATGTATATGTGATCAATGGGTAAATGTAGAGTGGCCAATCCACTTGGAAATAAATTATTACAAGTGATTCTATATCCACCCCGTTACTTTGAAATAATAGCATTTCATTTCAAAAGAGACTCTGGCCCTTCTCTGTAGAGGTGTGTGCTGGCCTTGTTATAAGCAAGTGACAGGAAGTCTAAAACCTGCCAGTTTGCCGAGAATAACCCTTACTCCATCAAATTGTTTTCAATTAAAAATATCAAGCTTCCCAGCAACTTTCATTCTTATTTAACTCCTTCTAAACAAAACTATATACCATAAGATCCTTGTCATATGGGAAATAATGAACTGGTTTGAAGATTTTCCATTTTTAAAATTTTCGGGGGGTAAAATGCACATATATAATTTACTATCTTTACAATTTTAAATGAACAGTTCAGTAGTAATAAATACATTTAAATTCCTTTTTTCCCTTCATCACCCCTCCCTCCTCTCCTTCTCAGCCTCTGGGTTACCACCAATCTACTCTATCTTCATGAGATCTACTTTTTTAGCTCTCACATATGACTGAGAACATGCAATATTTGTCTTTCTGTGCTTGGATTATTTCACTTAACATAATGGTGTCCAGTTTCATTTATGTTGCTGCAAATGACAGGATTTTATCCTTTTTGTGGCTAAATAATACTCCATTGTGTATGCAGACCACATTTTCTTTATGCACTCATCCACTGATGGGCAGCTGGGTTGATTCCATACTTTGGCTATTGTGAATAGTGCTGCAATAAGCATGGAAGTGCAGGTATCTCTTTGATATATTTATTTCCTTTTCTTTTGGATATATACCCAGTAGTGGAATTCCTCAAGGAACCTCCATATTGTTCTCCATAGTGGCTATACTGATTTATATTCCCACCAACAACAGTGTACAAGGGTTCCCCTTTCTCCACATCCTTGCCAGCATCTGTTATTGCCTGTCTTTTTTATATACGCCATTTTAACAGGGGTGAGATGATATTATGTTGTGATTTGGGTTTGCATTTTTCTGATGATCAGTGATGTTTAGCATGTTTTTTTCATATACCTCTTGGCCATCTGTATGTCTTTTGAGAAATGTCTGTTTGGATCTTTTGCCCATTTTTAAAATGAGATCATTGTTTGTTTTTACTATTGAGTTATTTAAGCTCCTTATATATTCTGGTTAATAAGCCTTTGTCAGGTAGTCTGAAAATATTTTCTCCCATTCTGTGGCTTATCTCTTCACCTTGTTGATTGTTTCCTTTGCTGTGCAGAAGCCAAATCAATTTTTTTAATCTTCCTGATTCTAGTGTCTTCATACCTTCACTGTTATAAGGAAGGTATAGTCCCATAGGAACAAAAATAGTGGTAGTGGGGGGAGCATAGAAAGTAACACCATTGCTTTTGTAGTAATTAGAAGAAAGATTCAGATGATCAATAGACTTTGTCGCAATACCCCCCAAGTAATTTTATGTTAGCCATATAGATCTGTTGGTGTAAACATTGCTTATTAATCTTCCAAATGTTCACTTCTTGATTCTGAAGGCAAGACTTGGGAAGATTTGTGGGAGGGTGAGGGAGATGCTTTGGAAGTAGAGGACCTGACCACAAAGGTAAGTACAAGGCTAGACCATCTCTGGCCTTGTTCAAATTTTAACTTTAAAAATAAATTGGAAGAAATGTTTGAAACTTTTAAAACATGGATTTCTTAATGTAACAATTTTCCTGGGATGAGTTATGTTGAGTAAGTATTGAGGGAAACATAAAGCCAAAGTATTAGGTAGCACTGCCAATGAAAAATATTCCAAAAATGAAGTCATGATGGTTCTGAAATCATAAGTCAATGAGAAAATAAGATTAAAAAATCCCTTTACATAGCACTTTCTTGGATTGCGTGTTCCAGGCCATCGGTAGCTTTTCCTCATAAGCCTTTCGTAGGTAAAGTTCCTGCTAGCAGCCTTGAAGATATGTTTGTGCCATTGGGCCATGTCAGGAGGAATATTCCAGGGGCCAGAGCATTTCTCTGAACTGACAATCAGTCACAGCCTGCTTTCTAGACCACAGCTGAAACATGGTGATAAAATCTGAGCTGTCAGCCCAAAGGCTGGAAGTGAGTTATTTCCACTCCAACATAAACACTACCTTATTGTACTAACAACCCAAAATAAGTGACTGAGGCAAAGATCTCAATCAGTGGAGGTTTATTTAGCCAAAGTTTGAGGACAACCATGGGAATAGCACAAACCACAAAAGCATCTATAACCCATGCTCTCCAAAGAGGGATTTGGGAACTCAGTATTTGAGGGGAGAGGGCAGTGAGGCAAATGGTTACATTCTTGTGAGATTTTTATTAGTGCCTAGGACATCTACATTTTACATAAGATAAGGTGAACGTTTGAAGAGAAAAAGGGAGTAAAGGAAGAATCAATTATGTAGATGTCCCTGGGTAGGAGAAAGAATGATCTCCTCTTTGATCTGCGCCTGGGAAGATAAACTGGTAATCAACTTTATTAGTGTGGAGCAGACTTTAGTTTTAGGAGCTGGACTTAGCCTACAGAGCTAAAGTTGCATTGCGCATGTCCTTGTTTATGGGAGGCAGCAAAGAATTTCCTTATGAACAGATCTGTGGGGGCAGTCCTTGTAGATGGCTGAGGCCTGAGGCCTTTTACCTTTATGTGTGGATCAGGCTAATGCATATTGTTAGTAACAGCTATTCATTTGGAAGCGGATGTTGCAAGACCCAGCCTCTAGTTTGCATAAGGGGGGGAGGAGGTGTGTCCTGAGATTTTTATTTACCTTTAAAGTACTTATCTCTGTAGTCTCCTAAAAATGAGGTTCTAAGGAAAACTACTTCCAGTAGAAAAGCTCAAGGGTGACCCACCACATTTCTTCCAAATCCATTCACAGTTCACCCCCTACCTTCAAACCAGCAGCCTAGCAGAGGCTAACCCCAAAACATTTTTGTGGCAAAAATAAAGGGTCATTAATAACTTACCAGGCAGGAGTCAGGCCCTTTCCCAGAGAGTCCCATGAGATTTGGGGAAGATATTTAAAGTTCAAAACAACTACATATTAAAATAATCTACATAGGCAAGAAGGTGAGAATCAATCAGTCACATCTATTGCCCTTCAAGCAAACAGCTGACCACTTTTTCATAAAATGGTAAAATATTATGAAAGTTATTGGCTACAGCAGGGATAATTATATTGATTCAGTACTATTTTCTGCTCAGTGCCTGATGAATAAAGGTGTGGCACAGAGTGAAGTGGCCCCAACAGCTGTAGAGCCAGCCCTAGGTGTTTCATATCTTCAAATAGGAAAACAATTCTAACCACAAGGCCAGAGTTCCTCCAGTCCCACTACCTACCTTGACAAGTTGCTCTCCCTAGAAAAAGAAGGCAATTACTCTGGTGGTTTTTTTTAGTTTTTGTCTGATTTGCTGTTTCTCTGTAACTGGTTTAGTTAAAGAAAATCAAATATTCCCTTCTTCATTTTTTTCCCTGAGGACAAATCTGCTTTTTTTCCCCTGGCATATTCTGAGGATCCCCTGCTATCATCAACTCCACTCAGGGGAAAGACAACCAGGGTTTCATTCAATAACCTGCAAGGGAGCTTTGGGGCATATGCAAGGAACCACCTGCCTCAGCTATACTCATTCCCGATGGCCTTGCAGAAGTGACTGTCCTTGGGAGAGAAGAAAAGGAGGCCAGGAATAGCATCCTCTGCTTAATGGTAGCTAGGGTAACACCTGGAGAATTAGAAGAGCAATTGGATATATAAAGTTAATCATCAATAATGTTAAAATGTAGGTATTAAGAGCTTTCAGATATGGTTCATAATATGGTCCTCCTAGGTATATAGCTCAAAATATTGAGTGCATATGTTCACCAAAAGACTCCTACAAGAATATCAATAGCAGCTTTATTTGCAATTGCCCTAAATCACAACCAACTCAAGTATCCATCAATAGGACAATGAATGGATAAACTGTGGTATACTCATAGAATGAAATACTCAGCAATAAAAGAAAACTATTTTTTCACACAATAACATGGATGACTCTCTGAGACAAAATGTTGAGCAAAAGAGTATACAAAATGATATATTATTCCATTAATATGAAATTCAAGAATGGATAAAATTAATAGTCATAGAAGTCAGTCACAGTAGTAATTACAAGGAGCTAGTATTGGCTTGGAGGGGACAAGAGGGAGCTTTCTGTAATGCTCCCTGGAATCTCCTTTGTCTTGATCTAGGTGATGGTTACATGGAAGTATAAATAGTAAAAATTCATCAAACTGATTTAAGATTCGTACACTTTATGTATGTTAAATCTCAATAAAACTTAAAAGGACGGTGTGAGGTGATGTTATAAAAAATTCAAATGATAATTGTTGTCAAGGATGTGGAGAATAGGGACCCTTATACACTGTTGGTGAGAATATATATTGATACAGCCATTATGGAAAACAGTATGGAGGTTCCTTAATGTTATGTCTGAGGAGAGGGAGACATAAAAAGCCTCAGGCATAGCAAAATGCCAGTTTATTTGAGCATCTGGGTGCAAATGGGTGGAGGCCAAAAAAGCATCCACCCTGAGGGAGGGGAAAGCCTTGGGTTTTATAGAGGGTTTCTCACGGGGGAGTGAGTACCTGGGCCAGAACAGCCGCTGCAATAAAATTTTTAAGCAACCAATTTCTGGGACCCCGGTGTCTGTCTCATCCTGAAGAGATAAGGGTAGTTTCCTCCTTATCAGAGGGGATAGGAATGCTGATATCTGCAGCTGTCTGTTAAATTTTACAACCTCTGGGGACTCTCTAGACTCCTGTGGCTATTTTTTCACAAACCTCAGTTTTCCATTAACTGCATTCCCTCCTATACATACTTTTCAAGTTCCCACCTGGAAAAAACCTACCACTTAAAAAATTAAAAATGAAACTACCGTATGATCCAGCAATCCCATTTCTGGGTATATATCCAAAAGATATAAAATCAGTATCCCAAGGAGTTATCTACACTCCCACGGTCATTGCAGCATTATTCATAATAGCCAAGATATGGAAACAACTTAATTGTCTATCGACAGATGAATGGGTAAGGAAAATGGTGTATACACACACATGCAATGAAGTATTAAGCCTCAAAAAAGAAGAGAATCGGACCAGGCGTGGTGGCTCACGCCTGTAATCCTAGCACTCTGGGAGGCCGAGGCGGGAGGATTATTTGAGCTCAGGAGTTCGAAACCAGGCTCTGAGCAAGAGCGAGACCGCGTCTCTACTAAAAATAGAAAGAAATTAATCAGACAACTAAAAATATATAGAAAAAATTAGCCGGGCATGGTGGCACATGTCTGTAGTCCCAGCTACTCGGGAGGCTGAGGCAGAAGGATTGCTTGAGCCCAGGAGTTTGAGGTTGCTGTGAGCTAGGCTGAAGCCACAGCACTCACTCTAGCCCAGGCAACATAGTGAGACTCTGTTTCAATAAAAAAGAAAAAAAAAGAAGAGACTCCTGCCATTTGTGACAACATGGATAAACCTAGAGGATATTATGCTAAGTGAAATATGCTGTATATCACAAGACAACTCCTGACTGCATGATCTCACTTATCTGTGGAATCTAAAGAAGGCAAACTCATAGAAACAGAGCATAGAACAGTGAAAGTCAGGGACTGAGGGGTAAGGGTAATGGGGGGATTTTGGTAAAAGGGTACAAACTTTCAGTTATGAGTAAGTTTTGAACACCTAATGTCCAACATGGCAATTATAGTTAATAGTAACGCATACTTGAAATTTTCTAAGAGAGTAGGTCTTAGTGTTCTGACCACAAAGTAAAGGTAACCAGGTGAGGTGATGGATATGTTAATTAGTTTGATTGTGGTAGTCATTTCACAATGTATGCATATATCAAAACATCACACTGTATACTTTAAATATATATAATTTTTATTTGTCAATTATACCTCACTAATCTAAGCGAATAAAAGGAAAAGAAAACCTATCTTTTCATTTCCAAACGAAATGCCCACGGAATATTACAAACTCATTTTTCACCAATGACTAGTTTTTGAGACTACTCTGCTTGGTATCAGGAAGTGTCTCACTCTACCTTTCTCGGATTAAAACGTACTCATCCCAGTCCCCAACGTTTAAATTGCTCACAGGCAAGAAGTAGGATAACATTAAGAAAGAGGATGAATTAAAAAACCAAAAGTGAGGTATAAAAACAGCTAGATTGGTTACAGCTCAACATTTGCCTTATTTAAACAGAATTTGAACAGTTGGTCACCTGTGATTGGCCCAAACTCGATGATTGGTACAAAAGTAGGTTAGTTTCTTTACACATCCAGTTAGATTTTGGTTCACCATGTACGGAGAAACCTTTAGGCCAAATTTAAAATATGTAAGCAGGCAACCTTAAGCTAAACTTTTTAACAGTAATCAAAAGGATCCTGCCTCAGTCATGGGGACTAATTAACTCAAGAATAAACATGGCTCTGCCCCCCCTAACAAGTCTTAAAAGAAAGACTTGAAAGGAATAAATTGTTTTGAAGTAACTAAACTGTGTTTCAGAGCAAAGCTCAAGAGTATTTATAGAAATAGACAAATACCTAGGATCCAACAAGGTAAAATTCAAAATGTCTGGTATCCAATAAAAATTTACTGGTATGCAAAGAAGTGGGAAAATACACCCATAATGAGAGAAAAAAGCAATCAAAAAGAACCCATAACAAAAACAGATGTTAGACTTAGCAGACAATGACATTAAAATAATTACTATAATTGTATTTGAATTGCCCCAATTTTTTTAGAGATGGGGTCTTGCTATGTTTCCCAGGCTGGGGTGCAGTGGCTATTCACAGGCATGATCATAGCATGCTACAGCCTCAACTCCTAGGCTCAAGCAATCCTCCTGCCTCAGCCTCCTGAGTAGCTGGGACTATAGGTATGTACCACTGAGGCTGGCCAGAATTGCCCAAATTTGATAAAAACTATGAACTCATAGATCCAAGAAGCTCAATTAACCCCAAGTGCACACACACACACACACACACACAAGACTACAGTAAGGCACATCATAAACAAATTACTCAAAATCAGTGATAAAGAGGAAATCATAAAAGCCAGCAGAGGACAAATAGGTTATATACAAAAAAACAAAGATAAGGATGACAACAGACTTCTCTTTGGAACAAAAATGTGAAGAGAGAGTGGAGTAATATTTTGGAGGTGCTGAAAGGAAAAAAACCTCTATTAACCTCTGTAGTATAGAATTCTATACTCAGTAAAAATATTTTTCAAGGCAAGGGTGAAATAAAGACTTTCAGACATAAAAAAGCTGAAACAATTAATCACCAGTAAACTGACACTATAAGAAACGTTAAGGAAGGTACTCTAGGGAGAAGGAAAATGATACTAGATGAAAATATATATCTACACAAAGGAATGAAGAGCACCAGAAATGATAACTACTTGGGTAAATATATGAGATTTTTTCTGTTATTTAAATATCTTTAAAAGATAATTGACTGTTTAAAAAGAATAGGAATATAGTGTGGGTTTCATAATATATGTAAAAATAAAATGTATAACAACAATAGCACATAGACTGGGAGGGGAGAAATGGAAGTATACTATTGTAAGGTTCTTGTGTGAAGTGGTATAGTATCCCTTGAAGATAGACTGTGACTAGTTAAAGATGTATGCTATAAACCCTAAAGCAGCCAATAAAATTAAAAAATTATAATTAATAAGTCAATAGATAAGATAAATAGAATTTTTAAAATATTCAATCTAAAAGAAGATAGAAAAAAGGAAAAAGAAAACAAAGCATAGGGCGAAAAGAACGTATATAATAAGATGATAAATTTAAACCTAAGCTGGATGTGGTGGCTTGTGCCTGTAGTCCCAGCTGTTCAAGACAGGAGAATCACCTGAACCCAAGAGTTAGAGGCTGCAGTGAGCTATGATCGCACCTGTGAATAGCCACCATACGCTAGCTTGGGCAACATAGCAAGACCCTGTCTCCAATTATTTAAAAAATTAAACCTAACCATGTCAATGTAAATGGTCTAAATACCCCATTTAAAAGGTAAAAGTATTTTACCCAATATATTGGGTAAAAAATCAAGGCCTAACTATATGCTGCCTCCAAAAAGCACTTTATAAAGTTACAAATAAGTTAAAAGTAAAAGGAAAGGAAAAAGTATACTATGTTAACACTAACAGAAAGCTGCAGTGGCTGTATCAGTATCATACAAATTAGACCCAGAGCAATGAATATTACCAGGGTTAAAGAAGGTCATTTCATAGTGATAAAGGGGTCAGTTTACCAGGAAGAAATAACAATCTTGAAAGTTTATGCAACTAATAAATAAATCAAGCAAAATCTGATAGAACTACAAAGAAAGGGTGACAAATCTGGAATTATAGTTAGAGATTTCAATGTCCTTTTCTCAATAATTAAAAATAAGTAAAAATCAGCAAGGATATAATAGACTTGGACAACAAAATCAACCAACTTTGCCTATGTGACATTTTGGCATGTTCTACCCAGCAACGATAAAATACAGAGTTTTTTTTTTCAAGTGTACACAGAACGTTTACCGAGATAGACCATATTATGGGCCATAAAACAAGTTTCAGTAAACTTAAAATGATTCAAAATATGTTCTTTGACTTCAGTGAAATTCAAGTAGGTATCGATAACAGAAAGATCTCTGGGAATTCCTCAAATATTTCAAAACTAAACATACTTCTTAAAAACTCATGGTTCAAAGAAGAAATCAAAAGAAAATTAGGAAGTCTTTTGTATTTGATGAAAATAAAAAGACAACATATTAAAATGTATGGAATACTACAAAAGCAGTACTTAGGAGGAAATTTATAGCACCAAATGTCTATGTTAGAAAATACTCAAATCTTAATCCTAAGTCGATGACATCAATTTCCAGCTGAAGAAACTAGAAAAAGAAGACAAAATTAAGCCCAAAATAAGCAGAAGAAAAGAAATAATAAATGTCAGATACGAAATCAATGAAATGGAAAACCAAAAAACAATAAGCAAAATCAGTTAAACACAATAGCTAGTTCTTGGAAATGAATAAAACTGATAAACCTATACTCAGAATGATCAGGATAAAAAGAAGACACAAATTAATAATATATTAGGAATGAGGGACATGACATGAATACAAATTCTGCAGATATTAAATGGATAAAAATGGAATATTTTGAACTACTTTATATCAATAGATCTGATAACTTAGCTGGGTGAAAATTATTTGAAAGACAGAGAATACCAAAGTTCACTCAAGAAGATAAATTCAACACGCATAGCCCTTGTATCTATTATAGAAATCAAAACTGTAGTTTAAAATCATACCACAAAGAAAACTTCAGGTCCAGGTGACTTCACTGGTAAATTTTACCAAACGGTTAAGGTATAAATGATACCAATTCTACACAAAGTATTCTAGAGAACTGAAAAGAGGGGATAATTCCAAAATCATTCTATGAGGAGAGCATTACCCAATACCAAAACCTGAAAAAGACGTTAAAGAAAACAATATCCCTCATGAACATGAGTAGAAAAATTCTAAACAAAATCTTACAAATCAAATCCAAAAATATATAAAACTAATAATACAAAATGACCAGGAGTCATTAATTATTTTTCCCAGAAATCAGCAATTTTCCACCTTGTACTGGAAGTTTTAGCCAGGACAGTCAGATAAGAAAACAAAATAAAAGGTATCTAGATGGGAAAGGAAGAAATAAAAGTTTTAGTCATAGAAAACATGATTTTCTATGTAGAAAAATTGATAGAATCTCAAAAAATAAAAATTAATAAGTGAGTTAGCAATGAATATTTAGAAATTGAAAATGTAAAGATATCATTTACAACAGCATCACAAATACTAAATACTTGTTGATAAATTTGACAAAAGGTATATAAAACCTATATACTGAAATCTAAAAAATATTGCTAAGAGAAATGATAAAAGACCCAAATAAATGGTTCGGAAGACTCAAAATTGGTAAGATGTCAATTCTTCCAAATTGATAAATTCAATGATTCCCAATCAAAATCCTGATAGGCTTTTTTTTGCAGAATGGACACTCCGATTCTAAAATTCTTAAGGAAATGCAAAAGGATTTAGAATAGCCAAAATGACTGTGAAAAAGAAGACAAAAAAATTGGAAGGCTAACATTACTCGATTTCAAGAATTAGATAAATCATTAGTAATGAAAACAGTGTGGTATTGGAGTCTGATAAACCAACAGATCAATGGAGCCAAATAGAAAGTCCAGAAATAAATTCACACATACATGGACAACTGATTTTTCACAAAGGCTCAAAAGCAGTGGAGTGGGCAAAGGATATGCTTTTTATCAAATGGTGCTGGAACATTTGGATATCCACATGCAAAAAAATGAACTTGCAGCAACACCTTGCATACAAATATTAATTCAACGTGAATCCCAGACCTAATGTGAAACCTAAAACTATAAAACTTCTAAAAAATATATAGGAGAAAACATATACCTTAGTTTACACAAAGATTTCTTAGATAAGACACTGATAAGAGAGTGAGAAGACAAGCTACAGACTGGAAGAAAATCTTTACAAAGCATGAATCTGATAAAGGACGTGTCTCTCAAACATTAGAAAACAAAATCTCAAAACTTAATAAGAAAACCCAGTAAAAATGGGCAAAACAGTTGAACAGATATTTCACCAAAGAAGATATACAGATGGCAAATAAGCACATAAAATATACTTAATATCATTAGTCATTAGAGAAATGGAAATAAAAATTACAATGAAATATTACTACTCACTTATTAGAATACCTAAAATGAAAATGATTTACCATATCAAGTGTTGATGTACCATAACAACTAGAAAGCTCATACACTGCAGGCAGGAATGTGAAATGGTTCCACGACTTTGGAAAACATTTTGGCAATTTCTTAAAATATTAAAGAAACCTACAATATGATCTAGTCATTCCACTCCTAGGTATTTATTTACCCAAGATAAATGAAAGCCTGGTCCATACAAAAATTTGTACATGACAGTTCACATCAGCTTTATTCGTACTAGCCAAAAATTATAAACAATACAAATGTCTATCAGCAGATGAATGGATAAATGTTGGCGTATTTATAGGTTGGATAATAAAAAGGAATGAACTATTGATACACACAAGAACAGGGATGAATCTCAAAATGCTGACCGCAAGAAGGCAGACAGAAGAGTATGTACTGTGTGATTCCATCTATATAAAAGTATGGAAAGTACTAACTCTTCCATAGTGACAGAAATCAGATCAGTGGTTGCTTGGGGGCAGGGCTGGGGATAGGGAGGGACAAAGGGGCACGAGGAAATTTTGAGGTGGCAGTGATAGTTATGGTGATGGTTTCATGTGTGTATACACATGTCAAAATGTATTAAATCATAACATTAAATAGGTGCAATTTCATTTATGTTAAATATGTGTGTTGAGACCCAGCAATTCCACTCAGGTATACATATACTCAGGAGAAATGAAACCATCTATTCACGCAAAAACTTGTATTCAAAGGTTTAAAGCAGCATTAATCATAACAGCCAAAAAGTAGAAATAACCCAAATGTCCATCTACTGATAAATTGCTAAATACAAATGGTATGTCCATACAACAGAAGGCAGAGGCCCCTGACTTGCAATAGTTAGACTTAAGATTTTTTGACTTTATAATGGTGCAAAAGCAATATGTATTCAGCAGAAACCATACTTCAAGTACCCATACAAGCGTTCCGTTTTTCACTTTCAGTATAGTATTAAGTGTTACATGAGATATTCAACACTTTAGTATAAAATAGGCCTTGTGTGAGATGATTTTGCCCACCTGTAGACTAATGTAAGTGTTCTGAGCATGTTTAAGGTAAGCTAGGCTAAGCTACGATGCATTTTCAACTTACAATATTTTCAATTTACAATGGGTTTATTAGTATGTATTCCCATCCTAAGTTGAGGAACATCTGTATTATTCAGCCATGAAAAGGAATAAAGTACTGCTATATGCTACAACATGGATGAACCTTGAAAATATTATGTATAATTTCATTTTTATAAGCTATAACTAATATTTATAGAGACAGAAAGTAGATTTGTGGTTGCCTGGGGGGTGGATGTTGGAGAGAAATGGCGAGTGACTACTAAAGGGTACAGGGTTTCTTTTTGGCATGATGAAAATGGTCTATAATTTTGATAGTTGCACAAGTCTGTGAATATATGAAAAACACGAATTGTATGCTTTAAATGGGTGAATTATATGGTAAGTGAATTATATCTCAAAGCTGTTATAAAAATATGTATGTCAATTATTGTTTATTAATTATTTTTTAAAGGTATACTTTGTGTTGCTGAATTCTTCTGAGTCTTCTCCTAAGGATGGTTATTTTAAAAAGTGGATAAAATTCTTGTGCAGGTTAGTACAAATTCTATTTCCATTGTACTGTGTCAAATTTTCTTAAGTTTATTCAGGTTGTAACATTATATGAAGGGCCTTTGAATTCCTTGAATTCTTAGCACACCTGCTTGCCTCTGAATAGTCATTTCTGTACATGTAAATATTTTTAAAAATTGTTTCTACAAGCGATTGTGTGCTTTTTCTGCCTATGGGATTGCAAGCTCAAGTCAATGAAGGAAGAGAAGATCTTTGGTTTTCAAAATTTTCATTGTGGTGAAAGACATACAGAAAGTACTTACATATCACAAGCACTTTTTTTTTTTTTTGCTATATCACGTTTTTGATGGATTTTCCCAAACTGAACACACCCATATCACTAGCACCCACATCAAAATATAGACCATTCCCAGCTCCCTAGAAACTCCATAACGTTCAGAAGAGAATGTCTTTTTTTATATTGTGGTAATAACCACATAACATAAATTTTACCACCTTAACCACTGTTAAGTGTACAGTTCAGTAGTGTTAAGTATATTCACACAGTTGGGAAAAAGCGCTCCAGAACTTTTTTATATTGCAAACTTGAAACTCTGTACCCATTAAACAACTCCCCATTCTCTCCTCCCCCCAATCCCCTGGGAACCACCATTTCTACTTCCTGTTTTTATGAATTTGGCTACTTTAGATATCTCATATAAGTAAGAGTCACACGGTATTAGTTTTTATGACTGGCTTATTTCACTTGGCATAACATTGTCCAGGTTCATCCATGTCTTCAAAAATGACAAAACTTTCTTCTTTTTCAGTTCCAAATAATATTTCATTGTATGTATACACCGCATTTTGTTTATCCATGGACATTTGGATTGCTTTCGCCTCTTGGCTATTATGAACAATGCTGCTATGGATATGGGTGTGAAAATATGAAGATGTCTTTTAATACTAAAAATAGCTAACACTGCTTGTTGGCATTAATGTTTGGAAATGTTCTAGAGGCTTTATATACATGATCTCATTTAATACATGATCTCATTTAATCTTCACAATAGTATAAATTAGGGAGTGTTCTGATTATCTCCATTTTACATATTAATAAGCTGAGGAACAGGGAAGTTAGCAACTTTCCAGAAGGTCACACCAGTGGGGCTGGAATTCTCACTGAATCAGTAGTCTGGCAACAGGACTACGCTATTCACCACCATGCTATACTGCCTCTTCCTTAGTTTCCATAATAAGCTACAAAGTGTCTCCTAAGAAGCATTGCTCATGTGCGCACTCATAAAATGTTCAGGTCACCCAGTTACAGTCTCCTTAATTAAAAACATGAGCATTCCCTCATGGAGCCTCAAATTTTCCTTCAATTTTGACTCATTTACAAACTGCATTATCATAAAGCATATTTATTAAACACCCGACCTTCTAGAGCTCCTTTTCTTGTTCTGGCCAAGTATTTCAGATGTGCCATACATTGGAAAGAAGAAATCAAAATTAGCTTCAGTACTCAATTCCATAAAAAGTTATTAGCAATTAGTACAAACTTAAAGGGGGGAGGGGAGTAATTAGCCATCTTGCTCTGAAAATTAATGGGTCCTTTTCATTATACCCCTAAGGGGTATTTTACCCAATAACATTCCATTTCAGATTAACGTAACATGAAAACTACATTATGTTAGAATGCTGGCTACATAACGATTACCAATCACAAATCTCACAAACATTAACAGAGAAGGAAGATCAAGCAGAACAACAAACTATTAATAATTCTAGACAGGGTGAAGGTAATAAAATCAACGTGTCAATCATTCTACCAGATTCTAGAAGCCACAGTAATTTTTGAAGGCATGACCAAGTTTGTGTAAAATAAGAGTTGATATAGTTCTTTATAGGTTAAATGAGACTTTCAGGAGTACGTACTTACTGGGTAGTTACTAAAGAAATTAAATATTCTCCATAAATTCCAGTTTCAAAATGCAAGGGTCTATGCACAAAGACACTCACATCTTTCCATTTCTAGGGGAAATCACGTTCCCTTTCCTGAACAAAAGGCAAAAAAAAAAAAAAAAAAAAAAAAAAAACCCACCACAGGTTGAGTGTCAGCAATTCCAAATGAACCACTAGGGGGCAGAAGCCGACAGAAGCTGACCAAGAGGGGAGGCCATTCACACTGGAGGGACTTGAGAGAGACGCTTCTGATAATTGCCTCCTATAGGTTAAGCTGAAGTTGAATTTATCTTATTTCTTTACTAAGACCCAGAAACCAAGATAAAAATTGCCCAGTTTTCTCTTTTTTTTTTTCCTCTATTATGATGCTTAAATAACCATTTGTAAGAAATACCGACCCAGGGGCCGTGATAGCAGCTACGTGAATGCAAAGGCAATAGTGTTTTCTTTCTTTTCTTCTCCAACTCCAGTTTTATGTTACTCTTCTTCTTGACAGCCACTTGGGGCATTCTGGCTTACTCTTGTCATTCCTCTCCTCACTGGACGACTTGTGGTCTGATTCCAGAAGCGATATCCAAACAAATCTGATTTTATGAGGCAGCCCATTGCCACACACATTTAACCCACACCACAGTAATTTCATAACAGGCATAGAGTTCACTTCTCCCACTCCATAACGCTGGCTTGAAATTTAGCCAGGAAAAAGTTACAAAAGATAGAAAAACTAAGTGTCAAACATATGTAATAAGTCACGGCATTCCTGCCAATTTCTGAAATCTCTATCTCACGTAAATCCACAAAGACATATCTTTTTATAAGATAGTTGAAACTGGATTATGAAGTACCCCCAAACAATCTCATCCACCACTGAAACTGTCTGTATGCTGAGGAATAAAAATTGATGTTTTTCTTTCAGCAGATTGGACACTTAATATACATCACATTAAAGATGTGTAAAATATGAACCCTGTCCTCATGGAGCTTGCAATTGAGTGAGAAGCCAGATACCGAAAAGGAGAAATGTCATAAATAAATAGAATATC
>RJWJ010010106.1:5849-48017 GCA_004363605.1 Indri indri | reverse complement strand
ACAGGCATGCGCCACCATGCCCGGCTAATTTTTTCTATATATATTTTTAGCTGTCCAATTAATTTCTTTCTATTTTTTGGTAGAGACGGGGTCTCGCTCTTGCTCAGGCTGGTCTCGAACTCCTGAGCTCAGAACGATCCGCCCGCCTCGGCCTCCCAGAGTGCTAGGATTACAGGCGTGAGCCACTGCGCCCGGCCTATTTTGCTTTTATTCTTGAAGGAATTTTCACTTGGTAGAGAATACTGGTTTGATAGTTTTTTTCTTTTACCACTTTAGAAATGTTTCACTGCTTCTGGCCTGCATGGTTTCTGGTAATTAATGTGCAGTCTTAGAATCATTATTATTTCATATTTAATACATTATTTTTCTCTAGCTGCTTTCAAGGTATTTTTTCTGTCTTTAGTTTTTAGCAGTTTGGTTGTGGTGTCTCGACCTGGGTTTCTTTGAGTTTCTTCCTGTTTGAGGTTCACTGAACTTCTTGATTCTGTAAGTTTGGTTTTTTGTTAGATTTTAGAGTTTTTCAGCCATTGATTCTTCAAGTTTTTTTGGCACTGTACTTTTTCTCCTCTTCTGCTAGGACCCAAATGTTACAGCTTTGTTATTGTTCAGGAGGTCTGAGGTGCTATTTACTTTTTTAAATCTCTTCTGTTGTTCAGCTTTGAAAATTTTTGCCTTTAAATTCACTGATTCTTTCCTCTGTCATTTCCATTCTGTTATTGAGTCATTGCAGTGAATTTTTTTTTTTTTTTTTTTTTTTTTTTTTTTTTTTTTTTTTTTTTTTTTTTTTTTTTTTTTTTTTTTTTTTTTTTTTTTTGAGACAGAGTCTCACTCCCTTGCCTGGGGCGAGTGCCGTGGTGTCAGCCTAGCTCACAGCAACCTCAAACTCCTGGGCTCAAGCAATCCTACTGTCTCAGCCTCCCGAGTAGCTGGGACTACAGGCATGCGCCACCATGCCCGGCTAATTTTTTCTGTATATATTTTTAGCTGTCCAATTAATTTCTTTCTATTTTTTGGTAGAGACGGGGTCTCGCTCTTGCTCAGGCTGGTCTCGAACTCTGAGCTCAGAACGATCCGCCTGCCTCGGCCTCCCAGAGTGCTAGGACTACAGGCGTGAGCCACCGTGCCTGGCCCATTGCAGTGAATTTTAAATTTTGGTTATTATGTTTTTTAGTTCTAAGATTTCTATTTGTTACTTTTTCGTGTTTTCCATTTTTCTGCTAAAACTATGTTTCCATTTGTTTCAAGAGTATTTGACCTTCCTTCTTAGAGCGTGATTTTAATAGTTACCTTTAAAAAAAAATCTTTTTTGTAATTCCAGAATCTGTGTCCCCTTGATTATCTTTTCCCTTGTGAGTTAATGGGATTTTCTTTTTTTTTTTTCTTTTTTTCTTTTTTTTTGAGACAGAGTCTAGCTCTGTTACCCTGGCTAGAGTGCCGTGGCGTCAGCCTAGCTCACAGCAACCTCAAACTCCTGGGCTCAAGCAATCCTCCTGCCTCAGCCTCCCGAGTAGCTGGGACTACAGGCATGCGCCACCATGCCCAGCTAATTTTTTCTATATATATATTTTTAGTTTTCCAGATAATTTCTTTCTATTTTTAGTAGAGACGGGGTCTCGCTCTTGCTCAGGCTGGTCTCAAACTCCTGACCTTGAGCGATCCACCTGCCTCGGCCTCCCATAGTGCTAGGATTACAGGTGTGAGCCGCAGCGCCCGGCCTAATGGGATTTTCTTGTTCTTTGTATAATAATTAATTTTAGATTGTATGCTGGACAATTTGACCTACATTATATGCCTCTGAATCTTGCTTAAATCCTACGGAAAATGTTTAAATTTTTGCTTTAATAAGCGGTTGACCTAGTTAGGTTCAGACCACAAGTTCCAACCAGCATTCTATAGCCTGTGGTTCCAGTGTCAGTCAGTTTTTGGTCTTACCTGCTCATGGGCCTGCCAGTGTCCAGTCTGGGACCTGGCCAGCACGCTCTTAGAGGCAGATCCATGCACACTCAACTCAAGGGTGACCCCAGGAGTACACATAAAACTTTATGTTTTCATGAACTCTCCTTTTGTGATTTCCTTGACATTTTCTGGTTCCTAAGGATACCCCCAACCTTTCCTATTGTCTGGCTAGAAAGCTGGGGCTTTCCCCATGCTTTAGCAACTTCCCACAGCTATGTCAGCCTCTGTGGCCAACCAGTAAGAGGACAGAGGAAAAAGGAAAAGGGATTCTCCCCTTCCTCTTGGGACTGCAGAGAATAGGATTCGCTGACAGAGAATAAGGTTGTTGAAGTTTTTGGAGCCTACCTTGGCTGCTGCCATTGCAACCACTGCACTGCTGCTCTGATACAGCCTCGGGGCCTAGGAGGGAGAGAAAGGATTAAAACAAAAAAGCCCAGGGGATTTCCCCTATTCTCTTTAATCTATAGGTACCCCCTTTCCTGTTCCTCAGACCAGAAATAGAGCTCTCTCTTGGAGCTTTTTTTTCTGTTCATCTAGTGTACAGTTTGAGCTTTTGAGTCCAAGCCAGGGGTGTTGGAGAAACAGTGAGGAACTTGTGCCCGTGTAGTGTCACTGCGAGTTCTGGTTACCTTTCTCAGTCTGCCTGCTGCTGTTTATGTTTCCAGGTCTTTGGATACATTTGTCCATTGTTTTTAGTTGTATTCTGTAGGAGAGATAGGGTAGAGTGCACTTAATGTCATCTTGACTTACTCATTAGGATTTCTAATCAAATCAAAGGATGATGGGCCGGGCGTGGTGGCTCACGCCCGTAATCCCAGCACTCTGGGAGGCCCAGGCGGGTTGATTGTTTGAGCTCAGGAGTTCGAGACCAGCCTGAGCAAGAGCGAGACCCCGTCTCTACTAAAAATATAAAGAAATTAATCAGACAACTAAAAATATGTAGAAAAAATTAGCCAGGCATGGTGGCACATGCCTGTAGTCCCAGCTACTCAGGAGGCTGAGGCAGGAGGATCGCTTGAGCCCAGGAGTTTGAGGTTGCTGTGAGCTAGGCTGACACCATGGCACTCTAGCCCAGGCACAAAAGTGAGACTCTGTCTCAAAAAAAAAAAAAAGATGATGTTTTTTATATTTGAATTTGCTATTTTCCCTTAAATAGCAAGCCCATGAGGAAGATAATGGTTTAACACCTGCCTATGGTGGTTTCTATCATAATTACTTTCTTTGTATAAAAACCTCTTGAACCACAGAAGGTAACCTTATGTTAAGACTTGTTATATTTGTATGTGAAACTTGTCTAGGGCCTAGGAATTCCTACTTTTTCTTCTCCCTATGGTTCTAGCTCCCATTTTTCATAAAGAATAGAAAGTCTTTTTCTTGAACAAACCTTCCTTTTGTATTTGCACGTATCACTCTTAGGTAGCCTAGGATTTTCTGAAGATGTCCTCATTACTCCTTTTAGTTACAAAGGTAGTAGACCATTACAAATCCCTTCATAACTTTGTAACTAAAAATCAATATGAAGAACTCAAAGGCAGTGCTGAACTTCTTTTGAGTAACCTCTTTAGGATATACTGATGTTTTGTACTTGCATATAAATAGATACTAGGTTTAGTTTCAGGATCTTGCTTTATGCAAAGAGGTGGAGGTTAACAAAATAATTTCGTCTGAGCTGACTTCAATAAATTTACTAATTTTTCATTTTCTAATACACGTGCTTCTTCATAGCTACTTGCCTGGCTACCTAATGGTCTTTTAGGAGTAGGCCTGTCCATTGTGTTCCTTGTAATGGAGTCCCACTTCCTTCGATTATCTTCTCTATGTTAAGCTGTCTGTGTCATCAGACATCTTCCTTCTGCCTCAGGAGAATTTCTGACCTCAATTTTTTCATGAAGATGTTGCTAACAATTTAAAATAATAGAAAAAATGATAATATATGTGGTAAATTCATTTTTTCAACAAGTATTTATAATAAGTTCATTCATTCAACAAATATTTGTTAAGCACTTATTATATGCCAGGACACCAAGGATGCAGTAATAAATGGCATAGTCACAGACTGGACATTGAGGAAAACTTTGGTCTGTTGCATGACGTTTGTATTCTGAAGAATTTCTTTTATTATTTAAACTTTACCTTTTGTACTTTAAGTGTTTATGTGCCCCAAAACTATCTTATCACGGCTTTGTCCTTAAAATTAGCGATTTAAAATATATCCATTTTAATGAAAATGCTGTAGTACCTTAGTTATATGAAAGTATTGACAAAGTTCTAGATACATTTTTATCTTACGGAGTGAGTTGATATTTTGTGTTTTGAGGTTTGGTGTGGTTAGGAATCATTTTGAGTTAAAAGACAAGGTAATTTAAAAATTTTAAAACTTCTAATTGAAATACTAAATTGAGTAACTTTATATTTACACACTACTCAAATGCTTGAAGGAAAGTTCTTTTTTCCAGTTACCTGGCCTGTCTGGTTCCTGAAAGGTACATTTTAAAAAAAACAAGACAGGATATTTTGGACAGAGAAGTCATGCAGTTAAAAAAAGAAGAAGAAAAGAAAAGAAACAGGGCATTTTAAGCAATTTCTCTGTTCTTTGTTCTTTGGTTTAGAAATTGGACCAGAGCATTTATCTAGCCTATTTATTGAGTTAAAATTTTTAAGATTTGTTTATAAAAATATTTTAAAATGTATTAATGTCCTTTTATCCTTAAACAAAGGAAAACTGAGTTTTCTGTATCTGGAAGAAGAGCATGGCCTAGTCTATGTTTCTGAAATGAAATATATTAAATGTTTTATTTAAGAGTCTCAAAACTTCTTTGAGTGGTTTTAATCCCTCAGAAAATGAATATGCATTGACATGTATACAAATTCTTACTATGCGTATGTGGGATTGGCAGCTGTTTTTGATTAATGGAAAAGCAAGCGTTTGGGAACAACCCAAGTTCTGATTTTAAAGCTTTTTGACAGATGTTTTCTGCCAAGCAAATGTCTTTGTTTTGCTTGGTAAATTGCTCATAATAGCCATACAATAAATGTTTGCTAAAAGAAAATGGAATTATTAGCTTGGATTATTATAGATCTGGTGAAAGGGAAAACAATCTCCCAAAATCTTCACAAGTGGTATCTTTCATCAAGGCCCTGGTTATAGAGAGGATTAATTCACAAACAAGCAGAACTTCCCTTCCCAAAAGCATTTCTTTTCATAAATTTGTATCTTGGAGATAATACCAGCTGTGAAGCCAGACCCGATCTTTAGTCCTGATTCTGGTTCTTTCTTTTCTTTTTCCTTATGAATTTTTTCTTTTTAAATAACATAAGAATACTTTTTTAATTGACAAACTAAAATTGTGTATATATGTACATGTTTTGATACATGTACATTGTAGAATGGCTAAACCAAGGGAATTAACATATCTATTACCTTACATATATTTTTGTGGTGAGAACATTTAAAATCTCTCTGAGCCGTTTTCAAATATACAACACATTGTTTTTAACTATAGTCACTATATTGTACAGTAGATTTCCTGAACTTACTTGGTTGGTTGGTTCGTTGGTTGGTTGTGATAAGAATAGAGACATGAGATCCACTCTCTTAACAATTTTTAAGTGTACAGTACAGTATTGTTAACTGGAAGCCCAGATCTCTAGTACTTAACCTTTTATAAGTGAAACTTTATATCTGTTAATAACAACTCCTCATTTCCCCCTCTCCCCATCTTCTGGCAGCTATCATTATATTTTCTGCTTCTATGAGTTTGACTATTTTAAATGCTTCACATAAATGGGATCATGCAACGTTTGTCCTATTTGTCCTGGCTTATTTCACTTAGCATAATGTCCTCAAGATTCATCCATGTTTTATGTGGCAGGATTTCCTTCTTTTTTATGGCTGAATAATATTCCATCATATATGCATAAACTGTACTTTATTCATCCATCCATGGAAATGTAGGTTGTTTCCATATGTTAGTTATTGTGAATAATGCAGAAATGAATATAGGTGTGTAAATATCTCTTCAAGATCCTGACTTCAATGCTTTTGCATAAATATCCAGAAGTGGAATTGCTGGGTCATATGATAGTTCTATTTTTAATTTTGGGGAGAAACTCCATGTTTTCCAAAGTGACTTTACCATTTTGCATTCTCATCACAGTGTACAAGGACTCCAATTTCTTTTCACATCTTTACCAACACTTTTTATCTTACCTTTTATTTTTTTGGTAATGTCTTTCCTAACAAGTGAGAGATGATACCTCTTTGTGGTTTTGATTTGTATTTCACTGATAATTACTAATGTTAAGCATCTTTTTATATATATCTTCTCAAAGATGACATTTGTATATCATCTTTCAAGAAATGTCTACTCAAGTCCTTTGCCTGGTTTCTATTGGGTTATTTGGGTGTTTTGCTATTTAGTGGTAGGATTTCCTTATATATTTTGGATATTAATCCTTTATAGACATACAGTTTTCAGATATTTTCTCCCATTCTGTAGGTTGCCTTTTCACTCTGTCGATTGTTTCCTTTGCTCTGCAGAAGCCTTTAGTTTGATGTAATCCTACCTATCTGTTTTTGCTTTTGTTGCCTGTACTTTTAATGTCATATTCAAGAAATAGTTGCCAACACCAATGTCATGAAATTTTTCCCCTATGTTTTTTTCTAGGAGTTTTACAGTTTCAGGTCTTACATTTAAGTCTTTAAACCATTCTGGGTTGATTTTTGTGTCTAGTGTAAGATACAGGTCCAGTTTCATTCTTTTGCATGTGGAGTTTCAGATTTTCCAGTACCATTTGTTGAAGATGCTATCCTTTCTCCATTATTTATTCTTGGATCAGTTAACAGTATATACATGGGTTCATTTCCGGGCTCTTTATTCTAATCCATTGATCTATTTGTCTATCTTTAGATCAGTACCATACTGTTTTAATTACTGTAGCTTGGTGGTATATTTTGAAATCAGGACACATGATGCCTCTAGCTTTGTTGTTTTTTCTCAAGATTGGCTATTCAGAGTCCTTTGTGGTGCCATAGGAACTTTAGGATTGCTTTTTTATTTGTATAAAAACTGTTGTTAGAATTTTGATAGGGATTGCATTGAATGCGAAGATCACTTTGGTTAGTAGGGACGTTTTAAAAATATTAAGTGTTCCAATCCATGAACATAGATGTCTTTCTATTTGTTTCTGTCTTTTAAAATTTCTTTCATCGATGTTTTGTAGTTTTCGGTGTCCAAGTCTTTGACCTCCTTGGTTAAATTTATTCTTAAATATTTTATTCTTTTTGTTGCTATTGTAAATGGAATTGCTTTTGTAATTTCCTTTTCAGGTAGTTCATTGTTAGTGTATAAAAACACAACTGATTTCTCTGTGTTGATTTTATATCATGGAACTTTACAGAATTTATTAGTTCTAACAGGTTTTTTTTTAATGTAGTCTTTAGGATTTTCTGCATATAAGATCATCTCTGCTAACAGAGATCATTTCTCCTCTTCCTTCCCAATTTGGATGCCTTTTATGTTTTTTTTCTCTTGTCTAATTTCCCTGGCTAGGATTTATAGTACTGTGTTGAATATCAGTAGTGAGAATAAGCATCCTTCCCTTGTTCCTGATCCTTAGAAGAAAAGCTTCCAGTTTTTCACCATTGAGTATGATGTTAGCTGTGGCCTTTTTATATATGGCCTTTAATACATTGCGGTAATTTTCTTCGATTCCTAGTTTGTTGAGAATTTTTATTTTGAAAGGGTGTTGAATTTTGTTAAATGCTTTTTCAACATCCAGTGAGGTGGTTATGTGATTTTTATCCATCTTTCTGTTAATATGGTTGTCACATTAAACAATATTTGTGTTTTGCACCCCAGGGATAAATCCCAGTTGGTCTTGGTGTATGATCCATTTTCTGTGCTGCTGAAGTATTTTGTTGAGGATTTTTGTATCTCTGTTTGTCAAGGATATTAGTCTGTAGTTTTCTTTACTTGTAGTGACTTTGTCTGGCTTTGGTATCAGGGTAATTCTGGCCTCATAAATTGAGTATGGAACTGTTTCCTCCTCTTCAGTTTTTTGGAAGAGTTTGAAAAAAACTCTTAGCATCAATTCCTTAAGTGCTTAGTAGAATTCACAGTTAAGCCATTTGATCCTGGGCTTTGCTTTGTTGGGGCGGGGGGCAGTTTTGATTGCTGATTTAATCTCCTTTCTAGTTATAGGTCTCTACAGATTTTCTATTTTTTAATGATTCAGTCTTGATAGGTTTTATGTTTTTAGTAATTTATTCATGTCTCCTAGGTTATCTGATTTATTGGTACATAATGTTTGTAGTAGTCTCTTAGGATCCTTTTTATTTCTGTGGCATCAGTTGCAATGTCTCCTGTTTCATTTCTTATTTATTTGAATCTTTTCTTTTTTTCTTAGTCTAGCTAAAGGTTTGTTGATTTTGTTGATCTTTTCAAAAAGCAACTTAGCTTCATCGATTTTTCTATTGCATTATATTCTCATTGTTCATTTCTGCTCTAATTTTTATTATTTCCTTCCTTCTGCTAACTTAGGGCTAGTTCTTTTTTTTTTTTTCCTAATTCCTTGAAGTATGAAATTAGGTTCTTTATTTGAGACCTCTCTACTTTTTTAATATAGTTGTTTATTACTATAAACTTTTAGTACTGTTCTTGCTGCATCCCATAAGTTTTGGTATGTTGTATTTTCATTTGTCTCAATATATTTTCTGATTTCCCTTTTGTAATCGTCACTGCACTCAGACCAGCCTGATTTTCCTTTTGATTTGTTCTTTGACTTACTGGTTTTTCAAGAGTATGTTGTTTAATTTTCGTATACTTTGAATTTTCCAGCTTTCCTTCTGCTATTGATTTCTATTAAATAATTTTGGTCCATTATGTTTGGAAAAGATGCTTGCTATGATCTCAGTTTCCTTAAATTTGTTAAGACTTGTTTTGTGACCTAACGTGATCTATCCTGGAGAATATTCTGTGCATGCTTTAGAAGTATGTATGTTTTGCTGCCATTGGGCGAAATGTTCTGTATATGTCTGTTAGGTCTGTTTGGTCTATAATGCTGTTTGTTCTCTGTTCCCTTAGTGATTTTCTGTCTGGTTGTTCTATCCATCATTGAAAGTGGGGTGTTGAGGTTTCCTACTATTATTGTACTGCTGTCTATTCCTTCTATCAGTTCTGTCAATGTTTGCTTTATATATTTAGGTGCTCTGATGTTGGGCGCATACATATTTATAATTGTTATATCTTCCTGGTGGATTGACCTTTTATCATCATATAATGTCCTTTTTTTGTCTCATGATAGTTTTGAGTTAAAGTCAGTTTTGTCTGATATATGTTTGGCTCTCTTTTGGTTACTATTTGCATGGAATTTCTTTTTTCATCCCATCATTTTCAGCCTATGTATGTCCTTAAATCTTAAAGGATTTAGTCTCTTGTAGACAGCATATAGTAGGACCTTGTTTTTGTTTTTTTTTAATCCATTCAGCTATTCTGCCTTTTGATCGGGGAGTTTAACCCAGTTACATTTGATGCGATGATTGATAGGTAGGACTTATTCTTGTCATTATGTTAATTGTTTTCTGTCTGTCTTGTAGCTCTTTTGTCTTTTTTTCTCTTTTGCTGGCTTCCTTTGTGTTTTGTTGATTTTTTTAAATAGTGATATGCTTTGATTCCTTTGTCATTTTCTTTTGTGTATCTTCTAGGTGTTTTCTTTGTGGGTACCATGATGCTTACATAAAACATAACAGTTTCTGTTAAACTTGTAACAAGTTAACTTCAATCACATACAGAAATGCTACACTTTTCCTCCCCAAACCGCACACTTTCTTGACTCAAATAAGGTATTTACTTTTTGTACATAAATTTTGTTTTCTATAAAAATGGGGATAATAATCTATTCTGCTAACCCAGAGATTCTCGAAATGTGATTCCCTTACACTTCTTCAAGAGGGTCCATGAGGTCAAAACTGTTTCATAATAATGCTAAGGTGCTGTCTTTTCACTTGTTGACATTTGTAATGATAGTGTAAAGCAGTGGTGGGGTAAACCTGCTGGCATTGGACCAAATTATACTAGTGGTCATTATATTCTTTGCGGCCACATATTCCTAGTAAAGATAAATGCCAGTTTTACTTAAGGATGTCTTTGGAGCAATATTTAATTTTATTAAATCTAAACTTTTGAATTTTATTAAATCTAAACTTTTGAGTACATGTCTTCTTAGTAAGTGTGATGAAGTGGGAATTATGCATAAAGCACTTCTGCATACTGAAGTATAGTAGTTTTCTCAAAGAAAAGCATGGGTGCAGTTGATATTGACCTCAACAGGCTGCTTTTTTTAATAACACCATTTCCACTGAAAAGAGTAACTAATCAACAAACTATCGTCATTCACAGTTGGATATTTGGCAGACATTTGTTTGGAAATGAATGAAATGAGCCTGTCACTTCAAGGAAAATAACTGACAGTGTTTGTTGCCCAGTGATAAAACTGAAGATTTTCTAGTGAAAAATTAGACTTTTGGAAAACTCTCCACTATCATGCCCATTGACAGCTTTAAAGAGTGTTCTGTTAAGATTGTTGGTGGTATTAATGGTGGTGTTTTGTTTTTCACATTTTTTTTGATGCACTATATCAATGTAGGAAGATCTGCATAAATCAGGGTACCAACATTTTTCAAAATAGTGGAAAATATTTGATGTTATAAAATCATTCATGAGTAAAAGCTTCATTAAGCATGGGAGATAGATAAGTGAATTTTAATGTAGCAATATGAAAAGTTAATTTATATGGTTTCAGATTCTACATTCTAACCTTTAAGAAACTGCTACCTGTCTAGTTTTGGTGCAGTATAAAAGAAGAATATTTCCACAAATATCTCAAAAAGCTATTAAAATACTCCTTTTCCCAACTACATGTCTATGAGGCCATATTTTCTTAATACATACTTCAACCAAAACAGCATAGCATATGATTGAACATCAAAGCAGATATGAGAATCCAATGGTTGCTATCATGACAGTTATCAGAGAGTTGCAAAAATATAAAACAATGTCCTCTTCTCATTAATTTTTTCATTGTGAAAAATAGGTATTTTTCATTAAAAATGTTTATGTTAACATCTAAAGATTTTATGTTAATTTTAATTGAATCAATAATTTCTTCTCATTTTTAATTTCTAATTCCTTAATATCCATGGATACAACCAGATATAAACAGAAGCTCTTTAGAATCCTCAATAATTTTTAAGATCGCAAAGAAGTCCTAAGACTAAAAGGTTTGAGATTCAGTGTTTTGACATTCTAGGGTTGTTGAAGGTCAAATGAATGTATTCATCATGTATGTGAAATAATTTTGTAAAATATTTTAAATGTAGATTTATAAATAGTTTTTATATTCCTGCTGTTATATTACTGTACAAATCCTTTAATTTGGGACTTTGGAGAAGAGACATGGAAAGAGAACATACGTAAATAATTGCTATTAGGTTATTAAGTATAAAACATCTGATTTCCTTAAATACTAAGTTTGACAGCTGATGTCACTGACATTTCACTTTGACACTTCTTGTTTTATTTTTATTGTGAAGGTACATCCTTACTCTTTCAAACACACAGTTTGGCTTGTGATTATCTTTCATATTTTTTTAGAGCAATTTTTGTAAAACCATGGATAGTCTAAAATTCATGTTATTTTTGGAGATGAGTTCCATCGTGGAACCAATGCAGTGCAGACAGCTTGAAATATCAATGAAGTGTTTGGGAAGGATGTGGCTAATGAACGCACAGTACGGCCATGGTTTGAGAAGTGCCGTTCTGGTGATTTTAATCTTGAAAATGAGCCACGTGGAGGACCTGAGACCAGGGTGAACAATGATGAGGTAAAAGCTGTAGTGGAAGTGAATGCATCTCAACCTACGTGTGAATTGGCAGCAAGGTTTGACGTCACTATTCTGACAATATTGGACCATAGGAAACAAATCGGTAAGGTAAAGAAGCTGGATAGATGGGTTCCACATGCATTAAACGAGCGTCAGAAGAGAAATTGCCTTTCTTTGCTGTCACGACATAAAGGAACCATTTCTATGCTGTATTGTTAGTGTGATGAAAAATGGATTCTTTTTGACAATTACAAGCATTTGGCACAGTGGTTGGATAAAGATGAAGTTCCAAAACACAGTCCAAAACCAAATATTCATCACAAAAAGCTCATGGTGTCTCTGTGGTGGCCCAGCGCTGGTGTTATCCACTACAGCTTCATGAAACCTGGTCACTCAATTATAGCAGATGTCTACTGTAACCAGTTGGATGAAATGATGAGGACGCTTGCGATCAAGCAGCCAAGATTGTTCAATAGAGACAGGCCAATCCTTTCGCAAGACAAGACTCAACTGCCACACAAACAATGTGGTTCAAACTACGGAAGCTGGACTTGGAAACTGTCATCCACCATATTCCCCAGACCTTGCACCAACTGACTACCAGTTCTTCCAGGCTTTGGACCACTTCTTGCAAGGAAAAGCACTCAATTCTTAAGCTGTGGAAAATGCCTTTCATGATTTCATCACCACGTGCTCTCCAGGCTTATTCACTGATGGCAGAAACAAGCTACTGTTAAGATGGCAAAACTGTGTCGCTGGTTTAGGTGCATACTTTGGTTAATTGTACTGCTTCTTGTTCGAGATATTATAAACTGCACTTTTGATTTGAAATCGGACATTTCATATTTAATGACTTAATATTAAGGAGCTTGTTAGCTCATAAAGGGAATGGAGGGGAGAATTTACATATAACTCTTCTGTTCCACAAACCAATGAAGAAGCCAATTAGTGATGGAAGCTTATTTTATAATAAGAGCTCACAGGAAACAAAATTCTGCTATTCATGAATATAGTCCATTAGTGTAGGACAAGTAGCTTTTCGATTTTTTGAAGTTATTCCCTTTTTCCCTTGCAGGTATAGAACAAGATGCAGTGAATACTTTTACCAAATATATATCTCCCGATGCTGCTAAACCAATACCAATTACAGAAGCAATGAGAAATGACATCATAGGTAAGCAGTGCTTGAAGCTATGACCCAAAAAACCTATTTCTGGTTATTGATTAAGATAACATTTTATGAACATGGAATATAACAGTTCCTGTCCTAGTCTGTTTTCAGAGTACTTTCTTGTATCTAATTGTAGCTTACTTCAAAAGGTTCTCTCTTATATGTTGGACCCAAATTCTTTGCCTTTGACCTGAATAACAACAATAGCAAGAACAATAAATAGCACATATTTATTGAACTCTCACTATGTCCTAAACGGTATTCCAGGCACTTTCCATGGATGAACTCATTTAATCTTTGAACTCAATCCTCTGCTGGGGGGAAAAAAAAAAAAAACTCATTTAATCTTTTAAAGAACTTTGTAAGGTAAATACAGTTATTATTTTGTAATTGAGGAAACTGAAGCACCTTTGTCCAAGGTAACACAACTCAGACATGGCAGAGGCAGGATTTGAAATTAGACCCCTGCATCTTTTCTGGGCTATATTGGCAGTGTTTTTCATACTGTAGTTTGGGACCAGCCTTCTCTTATGTCCTCACCTCCCTGCCAAAAAAAAGACTAGAATAGAAAAATCAGAGTGTTTCAGGGTAATAAGGACAAACATCATTTCAGGAAATTGTTTTCATTTTATATATACATAGATGTATGTGTATACTAATTAGCAAATACATTTCTCTATAGCTTATAGTAAGAAGTAAGTGTGAAAGCTTTCACTATGTTTCATCAGGAAAACCTTAGGTGGATCTATATTCACAGATAAAAGTGCTTCATTCAACAAATATTTCCTATATTCCCACAGGTTCTAGTACTAAGTTTTGTATTTTTATTCATCAAAAATTTAGTATTTGTGATTTATGAAATAAAGCATGTTATTCCACTCCTAGCCAATTCATCCCAGTGTGGGGCTGCTTTAGTCCTTACTGTAGATACTTCATATTCAATCATTACTGTAGACAGTAAAACCCGTTTTTGTCTCAGCTGTGTTCTTAAATTGGGCCACAATACTTTCCAGTGAACACCTGTTGGCTATTTTGGGGTCCATCAGATGCTGCCCACATTTTCCCTTTTCTTTATCCTGCACAGACACCTATAACACAGAGGTCTTGTGGCTGTTGATAGGTTGTCCCTGTCTGCTTGTATTTGGGGTTTGTGGGGACACCATTTCACCTAGCTTTGTTAACAGATGTTTTCATGGGATTTTGGTTTTTCTGTATAGTTGCTTTATTTTTATGTGGAAATTTGCTGCTATCATTGTGCAGACTTCCCTAGACCAACTTTTCCTAGTAATACAGCTGGAGGGTTCTGATTAGAATTTGGCTATTTGAGGAAATGGCTAGTGATTCCTTTGAGAGTTTGTTTGTACCACTTGAAAACCAAACTGGGGTAAGGAAAAAAAGGAGGAAGGAGTTTTGAGACAAATAACACATTTAAAAATGAAGTGTCACTGCAGTTCTGTTTTTCTTCTACTTAAACTTAATCAAATTAATGATATAATCCAATGAGGGAAAAACATCTGAAGGATCAAATTGATAACATTTATTATCAAGGGAGCTGAGAAACTTTCTATCCCAGTGTCTTATTATTACGCATTTTGGAATGTTAATACGGCTTTAGGAAAGTCACTTTTCCTCTTCGAGCCTCATTCTTCTGAATCCTGCCCTAATTTGTCCCTTCTTGCTATTGGAATATTTTAATATAGTTATACTTCAAGTGAGTTTTGTTTAAAGGAGCCTTTACTTTAGCTATTTCTGTGTATCCAACCTGCCTAGTTTTGTTGTAAATGTTATCCTTGGGGTTTTTGGTACTGCTGTCTAATTACTCTGTTTTTATGTGGGGGTTCAGAATGATCCAGAATCTATGCTTCCACTGCTGCCTCTATCTTCCACAAATTCTTGAAGTGATGGAATTTTAAAAATACTTTGAAGGTACAGGCGACAGAATTTGCTGATGGTTTGGAAATGAGTGGTATGAGAGGAAAAAAAGGAATCAAGTATGACTCCATTTTTTAAAAAAACTGAATACCTAGAATAGTGGAGTTGTCATTTGTAAGATGAGAAATACTGAGGTAGTAATGGCTTATGGGAAAAATTAGGGGTTTGGTTTTAGACATCCACATGGTGAATATCAAGTAGGCAGTCAGACACCTGCATTAGGATTTCATGACAGAGGTCCAGGTTAGAGATGCATATTTGGAAATCATCAGCATATCCATGGATTTAGAATCATGAGATTGGCTAACATTATCATGGGAGTGAATGTAATGAGGGAAGATAAGAGGTATAAAGACTGAGTCCTGGGACATGCCTAACAATCTGGCAGATGAGGAAGAACTAACGAAGATGATTTAGAAGTAACAGCCACTAAGTAGGCCTTCGTAAGTCAACTGTGTATCAAGAGAGTAGTTTTTCCTGGAAGCCAAGAGAGAAAAATGTTTCTAAGAGGGAGTGATCAAAATGAAGTGATGCCGATAGGTTAAGTAAGATGGAGACAAGGAATTGAATGGATTTGGCAACCCAGTGTACACTGGTTATCTTAATTATTTCATGTTTTAAAATTTCTACCAATATTTTGATAATACTTTTATAGGTAAAACTTTTCACAAATTCATAATTCTTTAAGTTACAATTCTAGAAATAGAATTGCTGATTGAAAGGGAATGCTTATTCCCTTTTCCCTTAATCCCTAAGCATTTTTAAAGCTATGCTAGAAATTCAAATTGCTCTCCAGAGAAACAGGTACAATTTATGTGTCTGTTTTCCCATGCCCTTGCTCAAGCCTATGTATTATAAAACAGTTAAACATATGTATTATTAAAACAACTTTGTTTCAATTTACTAGACAAAGGGTACCTCATTATTCTAATCTATTTTATTTGATTACTAGTGAACATATATATCTTTTCATATTGGCCATTTTACGTTTCTTCTATTGTGCATTGTCATGTTGCTCATTTTTCTTCTGGGACATTTCTTATTAGTTTGTAAGAACTCTTGATATTTTAAGGATAGTAATCTTTTAACTATCATACCTGCTGCAATTTTTTTTTCTGTTTGCCTTTTAATTTTGTTCTGGGGATGTTTTTAATGTATAGAAATTAATTTTGCATTGTTAGCTCTTGATTTCTGCTTTTGCATATATGCTTCAAAAGCCTTTTTACCTCAAGATCAGCTGTTGCCTGTATTTTCTTTTAGTTCTGCTTAAAACCTTCTAATTTATATGCCTTTCCTGTTATCTCCTAATTGGATTCACAAATGTGTATTGTTGAATTTAGCAGAAACTTAATTATTTACTATTCCTTTTACAGCGAAGATTTGTGGAGAAGATGGACAGGTAGATCCCAACTGTTTTGTTTTGGCACAGTCCATAGTCTTTAGTGCAATGGAGCAAGAGTAAGTTAGTTTCATATGTTCACATTTCGCATTCTTGGAAATTTGAGTTCTGTGTTAGGAATGGGCTTCACTCAACTAAAAACAAAGTATCTTTGAGGATTTAAGTATTTTGAATATTTGTAAGATCATGTAAGAGTACTCTAGGACTGTCTTAGTTAATAGTTTCTTTTAAATATGAATTATGTGAACTCTTACTAAAAATAAAAGTATTTTCATTTTTAATATTAATATTTCCTAAGTTAAAAGAATTTGTTTTTAGTTGTGAAATCATTTGGGGGTGACTGAGACTGTAGTGACTGTGACTATTAGAATTGATTTGTTTATTTAAATAATGCATGTCTTCAGGTGGATATCCTAATTTGTTAGTTTATGCTTTAAGCTTAATGGATGCTATATAACTAAATCCACATCTATTTGTCGAAACTGCTTCCAGAGTTTTTTTTAGATTAATTACTGTTGCATGCCCTTAAAAAAAAAGCTAAGTATTCACTCTTTCATTTAACCTTTGTTGAATGGGTACTCTGTGCAAGGTCCAGGTATAGGACCTACCTGGAAGGAAGTTATAGGCTGTTAAAAGAAATAGGGCATGTTCTTCAGTTACTGTAATATGAGGTAGCATATACTAAATGTCAGAGAAGAGCTACAGAGTCACTAAGAGGTCGGAGAGATTACATACAGGTAAAGGAATCAGAAAAAACACCATGGGAAGTAAGGTAGTGTTGACTTACTCCTTGAAGATACAATAGAGACAGTATGGAAAGAGTACATTTTTCCCACTTAAGCTCTTTCCATGGTCATTCCCTCAAATGTTCCCTTTTTGTCCATGTGCAGGCACTTTAGTGAGTTTCTGCGAAGTCACCATTTCTGTAAATACCAGATTGAAGTGCTGACCAGTGGAACTGTTTACCTGGCTGACATTCTCTTCTGTGAGTCAGCCCTCTTTTATTTCTCTGAGGTAAAGTCTGCATTTCCTTTCCCACTCTTACTAGAGCATTCCAGCCTCTAAAATGTAAATGCTGGGGCCCTGTCTGTAGGAAATAACACAGAAGAGATGAATCATTTCTAAAAAGATTTATTATTGTTTTAAGTTATTTCTAATGGCAAGAATACTTTAATGACATATTAAAGAGAACATGAAAATTCAATGTAAAATAATTCATTTTGAAAACCATAATTAAACTACTGCTTATAAGAGAATTGCATGTTTTTAATTGTTTGGAGCTATTTTAAAACCACAGAATTTGAAACTTGATTCCCCCAGTGCACACATATTTTCAGTCCAGACTCGAGGAGAGAAAATAGTAAATTTTTTCCTGTTCTCTTCATTTTTAATTTAGCTGCTTGATAGGATTGCCCAGTGAAGGATTTGCAACAAACAAGGAGTACATTAATCTCTTTGAGGCTTACAGTTTAGTATAATGCTATTTGTTAGGCGTCAGAAAATGAAATTCTTTGGTCGCAAAGCAAATGACTACTCAGTAGAGATGAAGAAGATTCCCAGTCTCACAGAGCGGTAACTTGGACACCTGAATTCTGCCTCTTCACAAGAATACAGTTGATTGGTTTTTTTCACTCCCTCTCTTTGCTGTAAGTTTAAATCAGCAGTCTGTTTAGGTCAATTTGTTCTCATGGACTGGTGAGAATGATCAGTGTAAAAGATCTGGTGTGGTTCGCTTACTCTTGTATGTTTTTCGGCAAGGAACCGCTAATGCAATGTAGTGTGATTTTTACTCCAGCTCGCCGAAGTTTGCATCCAACTGTATGGTGGTTTTTTTGGTCGATTTTGGGTTTTTTTTTTTTTCCCTTAAAAGAATGTTTAAAATCTTTTCAATATTAAATGATTATAACCTGCAGACGGGTGTTAATTGAAGAAGTGGATCTCTTTTTGCTTTTTGCTTGTGTCCTGTATTTTAATACTTGGAGCTTATAAATTAGAGATTGTGAGAGAAATCTGTTTAGAGTCTTATTTTCCCTTTTCTGTTTTTCTTTCCTAGTACATGGAAAAAGAGGATGCAGTGAATATCTTACAGTTCTGGTTGGCAGCAGATAACTTCCAGTCTCAGCTTGCTGCCAAAAAGGGCCAATATGATGGACAGGAGGCACAGAACGATGCCATGATTTTATATGACAAGTGAGTTTTTTTGATAGATGCATTTGGCACTCAGCAGATATTTATTGAGGATTTGATATGTACTATGGAAATTAAGATGGATAAACTCTGCCCCTGCTGTCAGGGAGCTCACAAGGAGCAGCATAAAAGCTGCTTTTCACATCGTGTGTGTAAACTTTGGGTGTTCTTAGAACAAACATTTCTGCTGGGGAAAGGGGCAGTGTGTGTGTGGCAAGTGGGATGACAATGGTGGTGTTCAGGGTGGGGCTTCCCAGAAAGGAGATTTGATTTGGATCCTGAAGAATGAATTGAACTTTAATATCCAGAAAAGGCAGGAAAGAACATTCTAGGCAAAGGCATTGGCACAAGCAAATTCATGGAACTTGGGGGAATGAGGTAATTTCAAGAAAGAAGAGTTTGGATAATCGAAGCGGTGGGGGAAAAAGAGAAAGCCGAAACTAATTGGAATAGATTGTAAAGGGCCTTGAATATCTATGTATGGATGTATCATATCTTCTGGTGCAAATCTGCTCGGCTACATTACTAAATGAATTACAGTCTTTCATTAGTTTTTACTGAAAATGAGAGGTTTGAAAAATGAAAATATCTGTTCAGTCAAGTAATAAGACTGTGGCCAGCTCTATAACACATAGTGTTCTTTTCATTTAACTTTTCATACTCTGTAAAGAAAAGTAATTTGTTATTTGCATCCACAAGCAAGTCCTAAAGGAGTAACTTGAGAGTGGATAAAAATCCATGGGATGTTAGGATTGGAAGAGAGCCAGAGCATCTAGGCCAATGGTTCCCGAACATTGGTCTGCAGGTGCATGCCAGGCTGTCTGCAAAATAATCACCTGCGAGCTTGTCAAAAATAGATTTCCAGTTCTTCTCTCTTAAGAGATTCTGATTCAGCGGTCTGAGGTATGACCCAGGAATTTTTATTTTTAGAAGACATACCGGATAATTCTGATGAGTAGCCAGATTAGGGTTCTAGTCTGATTTCCCCATTTTGCAGATAAGGAAACTAAGGCACAGAGAGGATTTTCTCAAAGTCACAGGACAAGTTAGTGGCAGAATTTGGACTGGAATGCAATTTTTTAATGTTTTGTCTTGTGTTTTGTATCATATATTTGTGGAAGATATTATATAAGAAACATTGTTATATGGATGGTGAAATATCAAGAGTATACATTTAAAAATTTGGCGTGAGGTGTCTGAAAATTCACATCATGGAGGAGTATTTACCAACTTACTCGTTATAACGTGGGAGACTCACTTTTTGTTATGAAAATGCTGATTTTAAAAAGGAGAGTTTCTTTATGCTGGAACAAAATAAGGGCACTAGTGGGGTCCTGGCTGGAGCTCAGTAACCACACAGAGCAGAGACCCTGTTTTCCCACCAGATCCCATTTTCACGTTGGGAGCCATTTTTAAATAAAGATTTCTGTATGACATCTCACTGACACTGTTGTTTTTGCCAAGCTCATTGTGCCAAATTTGACTTTACAAATCCCTACTTGTTTGTTTTTGTGTCTCATGAATGGCATCATCACAGTCATGCACCATCAGCCTTTCCATACTTCGGTCACAGACAGGAGACAGAAGCCACTAGAGTGCTTGGAAGAAAGCATATAAAAATTTTCTCCACTTTTAATGCTTTTTTTTGCATCTACTTCATGATCAGCTTACCAAAACACTAGCTACAATGTATCCTATCAAATGAGAAATCTTTGAATTATCAATATTAATTATTCCATTTTCTTTCCACACCAAATCATCAGCAAGTCCTATTCTATCTAAATACATCAAACCCATTCATTTCACCCTCTGTGCCATTTTGTTTTGAATTCCTATGTGTTTACTGCGTGCACCTCACAGTTATGGGCTATGTTCTCATTGTCTCCTGTGCATACCTCTTCTCTGCTCTCTCTTTGGGGGAAATGACCATATCTTATTTTCTTCTAAATGCATTTCTTTCTACTAAGTCATGATCAGAGAATAGGTGCCCATTAAATATGTGTGATTGATTAGTTTCTTTGCCTCAATTGTAGCCTGACCCTCACAGCTCTTAAACAACAGCAGAGCCGACTGGGCAGGAACTAAGGATGACTGGCAGGCAGATAGGGAGGTAGCAAGTTAACCCAGATACTTTTGGGGAAGGGGGAATAAATAAAGGTTAGAGCAGGGCAATAATCACCCAGCTCCATGGTTCAGGTCTGCAGGCTAAATCACATAGCGCCGTATAAGATTTTCTGGTGTAGGTGCCTAAAGTTGCTTATACTTGCTGTGGAGTTTGGTTTTACTTTGTATATCTTTCTATCATAGGTACTTCTCCCTCCAAGCCACACATCCTCTTGGATTTGATGATGTTGTACGATTAGAAATTGAATCCAATATCTGCAGGGAAGGGGGGCCTCTCCCTAACTGTTTCACAACTCCGTTACGTCAGGCCTGGACAACCATGGAGAAGGTAACTAAGAAATTCAAAAGTATTAAAACATAAGAAATTTTACTTATGGATCTCAGAAAATGTAACATGGGAAAACCCAAACATAACAGAACAGTGGAAATCGAAGCGGTGTAGCATAGTGGTGAAGAGCAGAGGCTTTAAGCCTGGCTGGGTATGTACAGTTTCCGTCAGTGACAGACTGTATGTACGGCAGTGGTCCCGTAAGATTATAATGGAGGTGAAAGATTCCTATTGGCTAGTATTATTTATTTTATTTTATTTTATTTTAGTAGATTTATAGGAGACAAGTTAAATTCTGTTACATGTATGTATTGTATAGTGGTGGCCTAGTATGTACTATCCTATGCTTTTAATTGTTATTTTAGAGTGTTCCTTCTAGTTATTAAAATAACAAGAGGTGGGAGGATCGCTTGAGGTCAGAAGTTTGAGACCAGCCTGAATAAGACTGAGACCCCATCTATACAAAAAATACAAAAATTATCAGGGCGCGGTGGTGCACACCTGTAGTCCCAGCTGCTTGGGAAGCTGAGGCAGGAGGACCACTTGAGCCCAGGAGTTTGAGATTGCAATGAGCTCTGATGATGCTGCTGCACTCTAGCTGGGACAACAGAGTGAGATTCTGTCTCAAAAAAAAAGGTTAATGTAAAACAGCCTCGGGCAGATTCTTCAGGAGGTGTTCAGAAGAGGCATAGTTATCATAGGAGATGACAGTTCCATGCGTGTTATTGCCCCTTGGAGACTTTCCAGTGAGACAAGATGTGTAGGTGGAAGACAGTGGTATTGGTGATCCTGACCCTGTGTAGGCCTAGGCTAATATATGTGTTTGTGTCTTAGTTTTTAATAAAAAATAAAAAAAGTAAAAAAAAAAAATTGAAAAGCTTATTAAAATAAGGGTATAAAGAAAGAAAATATTTTTGTATAGCTGTACAATGTGTTTGTGTTTTTTAAGCTAAATGTTATGATAAAAGAGTCTAAAAGCTAAAAACAAAAGCTTGTAAAGTAAAAATTTACAGTAAGCTAAGGTTAATTTATTATTGAGGAAAGAAAAATATTTTTTAGTAAACCTGGTGTAGCCTCAGTGTACAGTGTTTGTAATGTCTACAGTAATGTCCTGGGCCTTCACATTCTCTCCTCACTCACTCACTGGCTCACCCAGGCCAACTTCCAGTCCTGCCAGCCCCATTCATGGGAAGTGCTCAATACAGGTATGCTGTTTTTTAATCTTTTTATTATTTATTTATTTATTTATTTATTTATTTGGAGGCAGGATTTCACTCTTTTTCCCAGGCTGGAATGTAGTGGCATGATCGTAGCTCACAGCTACCTCAAACTCCTGGGCTAAAGGGATCCTCCTGCCTCAGCCTCCCAAGTAGCTAGGACTACAGGTGCACGTGTGCCACTATGCCCAGCTAATTTTTTTAATTTTTTGTAGTGACAGAGTTTCTAGGTTGCTCAGGCTGGTCTCGAACTCCTGGGCTCAAGCAATCCTCCTGCCTCAGCCTCCCAAAGTGCTGGGATTACAGGCGTGAGCCACTGCACCTGGCCCATTTTTTTATCTTTTGTATTGTATTTTTACTGTGCCTTTTCTAGGCTTAGATATGTTTAGATACACAGATACTTACCCTTGTGTTACAGTTGCTTCCAGTATTCAGCAATGCTCTGTGCAAGTTTGTAGTCTAGGAGTATGGTAAGCTATACTATCTAGGTTTGTGTAAGTACACTCTAATGTCCGCGTAACGACAAAATCACTTAACGATGCATTTCTTGGGATGTATCTCCATTTTTAAGTGATACGTGACTGTGTTAATCTTAACCTTTATAGGCTGAGTGACTTTGGGCAGTTACTGAAATTCTCTGAAGCCATTTTCCTCATCTGTAAAATGGGGATAATATGGTTACTTACCTCAAAGTTATTTTGAGGATTAAAGTTAAATACCTACTATATATAAAATGCTTATTTGCATAGTACCTGACACATAGTAAGCATTAAAAAATGTTAACGACTGTTAGTAGTAGTAGTAGTAGTACATCTTTTTGGATAATTAGATAGCAGTACGTGGAAAAGTTAGGTCAGGAATAATCCAAATATTTCACCAGTATCCATCAGCGCAGTTGGAATACTAGTTTTGTGTATGGTGATCACTTACAAGGTTATCACTAATAACTTACTAATAATGTGTTAAAATTTACAAATGATTTATTCTTCTAATGAACTAGAGTAGATTTTACCAGGAATTGCAGAGCCCAGGATAAGCCCATGAGGTTATGTCACTTATGTATTACATGTTTATACAGGTGGGAAAGCTTAATTAAGCACTTTTACATAATACCATTTGTGAAAACTGAATTTTAGGAATATTGAAGAGTTACATATAAAAATCAAATAATTGAAAAGCTAGTATTAAACAGAATAAAGGATCACCTATTACCCAGGGACAAAAACTTTTTCATGATTAAAATTAAAATGTTTCTGATTTTAAAGGAAAAGTCCAGACCTGTATCATAAAGAATGAAAACTTTCTGGGTAATAAGGAAAATTAAAATACGGAGAAAGTCACAATGCAAAAATAGTTTTTACTAAATGTATGTATGTAAGGAACTTACACTAATTTAAGGAACACTATCAAGACCCTGTTAGTTAAGTGGGAAAAAGACAGGAATGATTCTTTCAACAAAAACTTTTGAGTATTTTTGTGTTAGATATTGGCGTTACAGTGGTAAACAAAAGGAACATGGTTTCTGGCCTCCTGGAGCTTAGTCTATAAAGAAAGCACAATGTTAAATATAGACATAAATATTTACAATTGTGCTAAGTGCTGTGAAGGAAAAGTTTGTAATAGGAAATGTAAACTAGGGGAAGTTATTCGACATCATTAATAATTATTAAATGCAAAAAAAGAATCTATGTGCTGTTAGGCATTTATTTAACAGTGATTTGAAAAAACACAACCCAATGTCGGAAAGCCTATCTGGAATACAGATACCTTGATATGTTGCTCGTGATACAAATCGCTAACACCCCTTTGAAGGATAAACTGGCCATATATAGCAAAGTTAGAATTTAACTCAGCAATCACACTCCTGTTAATTTTTCTTAAGGAAATCAGTTCAAAAGTAAAAATCAATATATACACAAAGACTTTTTTGTTTGTTTGTTTTGTTTTGTTTGAGAACAGGGTTTCTCTCTGTTGCCCAGGCTAGAGTGCAGTGGCATTATCATAACTCACTACAACCTCCAATTCCTGGGCTCAGGCGATCCTCCTGAGTAGCTTGAGACTACAGGGATGCACCACCACGCCCGTCACAAAGACTAATATAATATTTATCACCAACCAGAAAAATCTGTATCAAATTTCAAATTACGTCTGCTCTATGGAGTATTTTCTGCTCACTATGAAGTATTAATATCAAGTCTATGTAATAGTTTCATGACAAGTGTTTTGGGGGAAAAATCCAACAGAATTGCATACGTTGTAGTTTCAGTTACAGTGTAAACTGTGTAAGAAGGGACAGTATTGGGAGTGTAACAAGGAGAAGTAAAAACATTTGTGTTAACTGGTAGAATTATAGGTAAAATTTGTTTGTTTAAAATAAAGTTTTAGTTTTATTTGACTTCAACTTTAAAGCTTTCCCTCTCTTTCAGGTCTTTTTGCCTGGCTTTTTGTCCAGCAATCTTTATTATAAATATTTGAATGATCTCATCCATTCAGTTCGAGGAGATGAGTTTCTGGGAGGGAATGTTCCACTGGCTGCTCATGGCTCTGTTGGCCCTCCTGACGAGTCTCATGCAGGCGGTTCTGACAGCTCCGCTTCTCAGGTATTGACTAATTTGCATCTGCTGTTTGAAAGAAAGATGTACAGATCCTTTCCTTCAAATACCAGTAATAGGTCCTCCTTGAAGTTTTAAGTTGTAGGAACAAAAGAGAAATTAAATTAGCCTACTTGCTGTATATTCTAATCAAAGTATTTGTGATGATTAGCAATATGCTGTATTGTAAAGGATTATGCTGTTCCATTCAGGCCATTATTCTGCTTGCCACTGGCTGTTTCTCTTAATAATCAAATAATACGAAATACATTTGTAGCCTCTGAAGAGCTCTTTGTGTAATTATTTGAGAAATTTTAATTATTAAATTTAAAATGCTTTTTTATAGAATTGAGTGAACTCTTAGGTTTCTTAATATTATATTTTACTGAAAGCCTTTTGATTTCATTTTGAGCTAGAGTGCCACATTTTACATTTCCCTAACCTTTTTTTGTTTTTTCGGAGCACTTCATATATTAAACCTTACCTGATTTCACCTCAAACTCACATGAAATGGGATCTCCCCAAGACAAGAGATCTAAGGAGGAGGCATTAAGAAATTAATTGATTTTATTAAAGTCACACAGTTAAGTGGTAGGACCAGAAATATTTCCCATCTAGTGTTCTTCACCAAAAACTTAATAATATAGCATTATAATTTTCTCATCACTATTGACAAATAAATTACCCTTTGAATTTTTTGATACTGAACCTTGGGTAAGTTTTTTTAGTTTATAAGTAAGTATTTAGTTTATAGTATTGCCATCGATAAAGCTCTCCTCCGTACCTTTTCTTACTATTAAGTTTACATAGGAGGTGACCTGCTGTGTATGGTCACCATTTTATTTTTTGATATAGCCTACAATGTCTTGTTTTTATTTAAGTGCTAAAAAGGTCTAGGTGCTAACCATAAAATATATTTTTATACTTTTTATTAAAGTATACTATGCATACAGAAAACTGAACATATCATAACTGTATACACCTTTAAGAATTTTCACTAACACCAGGCGACAGAGCAAGACCCTGTCTCAAAATTAAAAAAAAAAAAAAAAGATTTTCACAAATAAAACTGAGCCATGTAACCAGCATCCAGCACATTATCAGCACACCAGAGCCCTCCTGAGCCCCCTTCCTGTGACTGTCTTTCTCCCCGACAGGGTAGCTATTGTGCTGACTTTTGATGGCATAGATAAGCACTACCTGTTCTTGTCATTTTATAAATGAAATCATACTATGTATTCTTTTTTGGAACATGTTTTTCACTCCAAAAAAGAAACCTCATTTACTTTAACTCCAAATCCCCCACTCCTCTAGCTCTAGGCAACCAGTAATCTGTTTTTTTGTTTCTATGGAAATAATAGATGTGTCTGTGCTGGACATTTCACATAAATAGAACCATATAATATGTGGTCTGTTGTGACTGACTTCTTTCAGTTAGCATCATGTTTTCAAGGTTCACGCACAATTAGCAAGTGTCAGAACTTTATTCTTCTTTATGGCCAAATAATCCCATTGTAATGATACCACATTTCTTTTATGGGCATTTGAGTTGTTTCCTCCTTTCTGCTGTAATGAATGGTGCTGCTGTGACCATTTGTGTACAGGTTTTTTGTGTAATGTTTTCACTTCTCTTGTTCTGTATACCCAGGTGTAGAATTGCTCGGTCAAGTAATAACTATGTTTGACTTCTTAAAAAACTGCCAGACTATTTTCCAAAGTGGCTGCCCTATTTTGTAATCCCACCAGCAGTGTATGAGGTTTACAATTTCTCCACATGTCACCAGAAGTTATTATCTATCTTTTTGATTATAGCCATTCCAGTGGGTATAAAGTTCTATCTCATTGTAGTTTTTATTTGGTTTCCCTGATGACTAATGATATTGAGCACATTTCATGTGTTATTGGTCTTTTTCTATCTTTGGAGAAATGTTTATTCAAATCATTTGCCCATTTTTACATTGGGTTGTCGTTTTATTATTGAGTTGCAAGAGTTCTTTATATATTTTAGATACATGTCCCTTATGAAGCATGTGATTTGCAAATATTTTTCCATTCTGCAAATTATCTTTTTACTGTTGATAATGTCCTTTGAAACACAAAAGTTTTTCATTTTGATGAAGTCTAATTCATCTATTTTTTTCTTTTGTTGCTTGTGCTTGTGATGTCATGTCTAAGAAACCATTGCCAAATCCCCAGTCATTACGATATATCCCTATATCTTCTTCTATGTGTTTTTATAGTTTTATCTTGCACATTTAGGTTTATGATGTATTTTGAATTAATTTTTATGTGTAGTGTGAGGTAGGTATCCAACTTCATTCTTTTGCATGTAGATATCCAGTTCTAACACCATTTGTTGAAAAGATTATTGTTTCCCCATAGAATAGCTTGGCACCCTTGTTGAAAAATCAATGTAAGGGTGTATTTCTGGATTTTCAGTTCTAGTCCGTTGATCTTTATGTGTATCCCTATGCCAGTACCATACTCTCTTGATTACTGTTGCTTTGTAGTAAGTTTCGAAATCAGGAAGTGAGAGTCTTCCAACTTAATTCTTTTTCAAGATTGTTTTTGCTATTCGGGTCTCTTAAGTTCCATTTGAATTTTAGGATCAATTGTCAATTTCTGCAAAGAAGCCCACTGGGATTCTGATAGGAATGGTGTTGTTGACTCTATAGGTCATTTTAAGGAGTATTACCATCTTAAAAATACTAAGTCTGGCCGGGCGCGGTGGCTCACGCCTGTAATCCTAGCACTCTGGGAGGCCGAGGCGGTCGGGTTGTTTGAGCTCAGGAGTTCGAGACCAGCCTGAGCAAGAGCGAGACCCCATCTCTACTAAAAATAGAAAGAAATTAATCGGACAACTAAAAATATATAGAAAAAATTAGCCAGGCATGGTGGCGCATGCCTGTAGTCCCAGCTACTCGGGAGGCTGAGGCAGGAGGATCGCTTGAGCCCAGGAGTTTGAGGTTGCCGTGAGCTAGGCTGACACCACGGCACTAACTCTAGCCCGGGCAAAAGAGTGAGACTCTGTCTCAAAAAAAAAAAAAAAAAATATTAAGTCTTCTGATCCATGAACATGGGGTATCTTTCCATTTATTCAAATTTAATTTCTTTCGACGCTGTTTTGTAGTTTTCAAAGTATGTTTTGTATTTCTTAAATTTATTCCTAAGTATTTTTAAATTTGTTTTTATTCTTATTTCTAAGTGGTTTTGATGCTATTATAAATGGAATCGTTTTCTTAATTTCATATTCAAATTGTTCATTGCAAGAATGTAGAAATGCAATTCATTTTTTTATTGAGGTAAAATTCACTTAACATAAATTTAACCATTTTAAATTGTACAATTTAGTGGCATTTAGTATATCCACAGTGTTGTGCACCCATCACCACAATCTAGTTCCAGACTTCTTTGTTACCCCAAAGAGAAACCTCATGCCCATTAAGCAGTCACTCCCCACATCCTCCCTCTCCCTAGATCCTCCTCACAACCACTAACCTGCTTTTCTCTTTATGGATTTGCCTCTTCTGGATGTTTCATATTGATGGGATCATACAATATGTGACTTTTTTGTGTCTGGCCTCTTACCCTTAGCATAATGTTTGATGTTTTTGTGGTTCATCCATGTTGTAGCATGAATCAGTATTTCAGTCCTTTTTTTGGATAATATTCCATACCACATTTTGTTCATCTTTTGAGTTGTTTCTACCTTTTGACTATTGTGAATAGTGCTGCTATGAACAGTTGTGTACAAGCTTTTGAATACCTGTTTTTAGTTCTTTTGGGTATATACCTAAAAATGGAAATGCTGGGTCATAGGTTAATTCTATGTTTAAATGTTCAAGAAATTGCCCTACTGTTTTCTATAGCATCTATACCATTTACATTCTCACCATCAATGTACAAGGGTTCCAGTTTCTGTACATCTTTGCCAGTGCTTGTTATTGTCTATATTTATGATTATAGCCATCCTAATGGGTATGAAGTAGTATCTCCTTATGGTTTTGGTTTGTATTTCCATGATGACTAATAATATTGAGTGTCTTTGCACTTGCTTGTTGACTATTTGTATAACATTTGAAGAAATGTCTACTTAACTCCTTTGCCCATTTTAAAAATTGGGTCGTTTATCTTTTTGTTGTTGAGTTATAAGATGTTTTTTCTGAGTAGTAGAGCCTAATTAGATATATGATTTGCAAATATTTTCTCCAGTTCTATAGGTTGCCTTTCACTTTCTCGAGAGTGTCCTTTGAAGCACGAAAGTTTTTAATTTTTATGAAGTCCAGTTTATCTGTTTTACTTTTGTCGTGTGTATTTTTGGTGTCATGTCTAAGAACCCTTGCAAAATCTAAGGTTATGAAGATTTACAGATCCCTATGTTTTCTTCTAAGAGTTTTTGGTCTTTGACCCAATTTGAGTTAGTTTTATATGTTGTGTATGTTATGTGAGGTAGAGGTCCAACTTCATTATTTTGCCTGTGCATATCCAGTTGTCCCAGAACTATTTGTTGAAAAAAACTATTCTTTCACCATTGAATGGTCTTGGTACCCTTCTCAAAATTCAAAATTCAATTCAATAATTGACCGTAGATGTATGGATTTATTTCTGGACTCTCAATTCTATTTCAACGATCTATATGCCTGTCCTTATGCCAGTACCACATTGTTTTGATTACTACAGTTTTGTAGTAAGTTTGTAATCAGGAAGTGTATGTCCTCCAACTTCTCTTATTTTCAAGATTGTTTTGGCTAATTTTTATATGTCGATCTTGTACTATCAACTTTGCTAAAGTTGTTTGTTATCCCTAATAGTTTTCTTATGGATTCTTTAAGGTTTCTTATATATATATAAGATCATGTCATCTGCGAAAAGAGATAATTTTCTTTTTTCCTGTCCACTTTGGATCACTTTTATTTCCTTTTCTTGCCTAATTACTCTGGGTAGAACTTCCAGTACACGGTTGAATAGAAGTGGGAAAAGTAGGCATCTTTGTCTTATTCCTGATCTCACAGGGAAAGCTTTCAGTTTTCATCATTTAATACGATGTTAGCTGTGGGTTTTTAATAAATGCTCTTTATCAGGTTGAGGAAATTCTCTACTAATCCTAATTTCTTTAGTGGTTTTTTTTTTTTTTTTAATCACAAAAGAGTATTGTATTTTGTCAGATGTTCTCTTTGTGTCGAGATGATCATGTGAGTTTGGGGTTTTAGTCTGTTGATAAAATGTATTAATTGATTTTCAGATGTTGTCATGGTGTATAATCCTTTCTGTATGTTGCTGGATTCAGTTTATTAGTATTTTGTTCATGATTTTGTATCTGTACTCATAAGATAATACTTTAACTCCATCAAAAATCAATTGACCATAAATGGGAAGGGTGTATTTATGGATTCTCAATTCTATTCCATTGATCCGTATGTCTGTAGAGTGTTCTGTGTCTATTCAAGTATTTTATTTATTAATATTTAATCTATCCTGGCCGGGCGTGGTGGCTCATGCCTGTAACCCTAGCACTCCGGGAGGCCGAGGCGGGTGGATCTTTTGAGCTCAGGAGTTCCAGACCAGCCTGAGCAAGAGCAAGACCCCGTCTCTACTAAAAATAGAAAGAAATTACTTGGACAGCTAAAAATCTATATCGATAAAATTAGCCGGGCATGGTGGCGCATGCCTGTAGTCCCAGCTACTCGGGAGGCTGAGGCAGAAGGATTGCTTGAGCCCAGGAGTTTGAGGTTTCTGTGAGCTAGGCTGACGCGACGGTACTCTAGCCCGGGCAATAGAGCCAGAGTCTGTCTCAAAAAAAAAAAAACAGAAAAAAACTTAACCTATCCTTTAGTCTTGGACATTAAGCTTGTTCCTGTCTTTTGCATATTTTAAAAAATGCTGCAGTGAATAATCTTGTATATAAGCATTTTACGTAAGTGTAAATCTGTCTGTAATTGAATTTTTAGAAATGGAATTTCTGGAAATTCATGGCTATATATTTCATAAAGGTACCATTTCTGACTGACTTTTCTTGGGGTTGGGGAATAGGAGGTAGACTGCGGAGGGGAACTTACTCAGCTAGCTAGTCATTTTAAAAAGATTTCTTTAGCTTCTTTATTGTCACAGTGCCTCACTGAGAATCAAAAACATTCATGTTTACCCTCTAAAAATTGGACTTTACATTTTTCAGTCAAGATACATGTGGATGGATGAGAGTTTCACCCACTGGTGAAATAATGCCTGTGAGGACAGAGGATTTGTTAGAACTTAGGTCATTAAGAGAACATGTTTGGCACACAAATGCATATGTTATACATTTTAATATTGTGCTTTCCGCTTGTGGTTATAGTTTGAGGTTACATTTCAGAATCATTGCCGTTAAGCATCTCAGTAGTAATGGGGTTGAGTGAAAATTACATGTATTTCAAACACCAAAGAAAATTGGCTCGAATCTATCATATTCCAAACTTGGGACTGATTTGTTTCCTGAATGATACGCTACTAATTTTATAATTCTTTTTGTAGTCCAGTGTGAAAAAAGCCAGTATTAAAATATTGAAAAATTTTGATGAAGCGATAATTGTGGATGCTGCAAGTTTGGATCCAGAATCTTTATATCAACGGACATATGCAGGGTAAGCTTAGGACATGTCTAGAATTTTTACAAGTGCAAAGAATTTTGCATCTTTTTAAATTTTTAACTAAAGTTTATATTTTTTCTAATCTATTCTTTAATGCCCAGCACTTTGACTTATTAATAGTCTGCAGTATAAAATGGTGGTTAAGAGTGAAGGCTCTGGGGTGACTTTGGGTTTTAATTTTGGCTCCAGCACTTAACCGCAAGCTGCTTCACTTCTTGGTGTCTCAGTTTTTTCATCTATGAGAATAATATTACCACTTCATTAGGTTACTGAGGTGATTAGATGAGATAATGCACAAAAAGCGTTTAAAACATGACCTGATACCTGTAAGCACTCCATGAATTTCATTACCATCATTATTCCACCATCGTATATAAGATTGATGAGTAGTATTGTTATGTTTTAGGCTGTCTCTTGCACATTTCATTTGATTCACATGTTAGCTATTTCAAAGTCTTAGTGTTAAAAATAAAGTAAAAAGATACCAACATCACTTATTGTGGGCTGCATAACTAATACTTGGAAAATGGAACAAAATTATTCCTTTGTATTTAAGAATTAACTTGGTTGTTCAAAAAGACAGTGATAAATAGGATTTGCTACTTACTGAAATTCACCACAGATCAAATCATAAAATCACTTCTGCTTCCCTAAAGACGCCTTGGTTATTAGCACATAAACCTGTGCAAAGGCTTGATTACCCCACCCCGTCCCCCATCCTATTCCTGACAGTACCATGAAAAAGGGAAAGTACTTGGAAGGAAATGAAAGGTGGTTTGATCATCATGTCTTTGGAAAGCACACTTAAGCCATATCAGCTTTATGGTAATCTGTATTCTTCTTTTAGAAAATGATAGACAATAAGCCTAAATGAGTTAATTCCCAAAGGTGATATTTATTCTTAAGGAGTGGTTCATTTATTTAAAACCTTACATGAGAAAGTCTATCGTTTGTGAGATGTTAAACTTCTATAGGATTTTTTGTACAAAGTAAATGTATATATTTTTTTAATTTATAGAATTGGTCAGAAAAGAGAAGTGATTTTTCTTCATTGTCTTTAAAGAGAGTTTTAGTGTTTGTTTTAGTTTTATGGTTTTGGCATCTTCCCAAAATTTTTCTCAAGGCAGATAAATTTGTATCAGTTGCTGTATTGGCACCCATATATGAAATGGGGACTTATTAGGAAGGATATCTATAAAATAAGATGGATTTTGCCTGAAATAATATATAGATGCCACAATTTTTTTTCTTTTAACTTTTAATTGCAAATACATTATTCTTATAAAAATTAAATTTACAGATAAGTTTAATGTCCTCTTTGAGCATATACCAATGCATATTTTCTCCCCTTTCTATTCGTGGTAATCATGGTTGTGTTATGCATTTTTGGTTGTTTGTTTTTCTGTAACTGATATTACACCCTATTCTATATCTTGTTCTTTCATTCATAGTGAGTTGTCTATACAAACTTATCTCATTTGAACTATGCTGTAGTATTCCATATAGAGTATTAATTATAACATAACTGTAGCAAAGTATTCCATAGTGTGTTGGTTGTGTCACTGTTTAGCCATTTTGATATTGATGAGTATTTAAGTTATTTGTAATTTTTCCCTGTTTTACACAGTATTGCGAAGGACCTCCTTATATGCTTTCTTTCTTTTCTTTTCTTTTTTTTTGGAGACAGGGCCTTGCTCTGTCACGTAGGCTAGAGTGCAGTAGCATCACTATAGTTCTCTGCAACCTAAAACTCCTGGGCTTGACATGACATCATGCCTGGCTTATTTTTCTTTTTCTTTTTCTTTTTTTTTTTTTTTTTTTTTTTTTTTTTTTTTTTTTTTTTTTTTTAATAGAGACAAGGTCTCGCTCTTGCTCAGGTTGTTTTCGAACTCCTGGCCTCAAGCAGTCCTCCCATCTAGGCCTCCAGAGTGCTAGGATTACAGGTGTGAGCCACCATGCCCAACCTATATGCTTTCTTATACCAAGAAACAGATTTTAAATTTTGGTAGATCTTACCAATTTACCTTAAAAGATATCTGTATCATTTTACATTCTCGCTAGTCATTAATAAGGATGTTAATTTTCCCTACATCCTTGTCAACACTAAATAATATCAAACTTATGGGCCAGGCATGGTGGCTCATGCCTGTAATCCCAGCACTTTGGGAGGACGAGGCAGGAGGATCACTTGAGGCCAGGAATTCAAGACCAGCTTGGGCAATGTAGTGAGACCCCATCTCTACAAAAAATTTAAAAATTAGCCAGGCTTGGTGTCATGAGTGTGTAGTCCCAGCTACTAGGAAGGCTGAGGCAGGAGGCTCACTTGAGCCCAGGAGTATGAGGCTGCAGTGAGCTATGATTGGGCCACTGTACTCCAGCCTGAGTGACAGAGTGAGACCCTGTCTCAAAAAAAAAAAAATCAAACTTTTAATTTTTTCTCCGATCTTTGATTATTGCCAATGACATTGAGCTTCTTTTCGAAGGTTTTTTGTGTTTTTGTTTGTTTTTTTAATGGATTATCTATTCATCTCCTTTTCTCATTTTTCTGCTGGGTGATTTATTAGTGACTTACTGGAGTTCTATTTGTTTTTGGATATTAATCCTTGGTAAAATATCTTAAGAATAAGATATCTTAAAAGTAAGACATCTCACTGTGTTTTCTCCCTTTTAGCTTTCCTTTATATTACTATAGTGTGTGTGTATTTGTATATATATAAAACTATAGCTTTATGATATATTTTGATCATTATTAGAATGAATTCTACCTTTTTGTTTCTTCTTTTACAAAATTGTCATAGCTGTTTTTGTGCCCTTTCTATGTGAATTTTAAAATTGTGAATTACCTATTAACTCACCATGTTTCATAAACCTTTTGGGGATTTTGAATGGAATTGCTTTGAATTAAAGATTATTTTGCTTTCTGTGGAGGAAGGTTTCATTTCAAATAAGCCCCACTTTGAATAACGTGGGATAGCTATAAATTGTGTTTCTAGCTTTCTAGGTTTAGAGATGCTTAAAACTGATTATTTTTTTCTTCTAAATTTAAAACTGGTTGTTAGAAATTATATTCTTCCTTTCATTCTTATTTAGGAAGATGACATTTGGAAGAGTCAGTGACTTGGGGCAATTCATCCGAGAATCTGAGCCTGAACCTGATGTAAAGAAATCCAAAGGTTTGTGATGTTTTTATATTCCATATTAAGCCTTTAGTCACATTATTCATTGACTGTAGTAAAGGACCATTTAAGGTTCAGACTGTTCATTTTGTGAGCTAACCACTATACCTTTCGCCCTATGTTTATAGTCGTGAGTACAATACAGCCTCCCTGTAATCGTATCTCTATAAAATCTCTTCCTCTGAATCAGAAGTCATTGATAGAGTAAGCAAAAAATGTAACAATCGTTGAAGTGATTTAGACCCAAAAAGGGTCTGTTACCTAGTTGACCTTATTTATCCAAATAGTTGATTTTATTTCCTATTTTGCCAGAGAAGTCTCAGGTGCACAGCTGGGAAGAATGTAAAGACTAAAGAGAAGTCTACACAGTTCAGTCAGTAAATAATTTTCGCATGCCTCTCTGCATACCTGTATTCACTGAGCAGGTTAGAAGGTAAAGATCTTGCCATCAAGACACTTACAGTCTAGTAGTTATGTGTCTTATTTTGGGTAAAAGAGGGATGCTGGGAAGAGAGGTCAATGGTGGTGTTGGAACAGAGGCAGTGCCAGATGACCTCCCTGAGGGATTGGCCAGGAAGGACTGACTGTATACAGTGTCATTGGGTAGCTTCTGTCAATGCAGATAATGGGGTCTCCTCTCCAGTATGAACTAAATCTCTGAGCTGTTTGGTTTTTTCAAACATTTGATCTTACACCTTTGGCGGCTCATAAAGAAGTGCTACTCGTCCATACAGATAGTTGTTAGGTATAGTCCTAAGTGTTAGGTGTTTGCAGGTGTATTATGAGTAAAGACATGCAAGAAACTTTCCCAAACCACGCTCTGTGCTAAATCTTTTCATTAAGTCTCTTCACGTTATTCCTTCCTTCATTCATTCTAAACAATAATGGAGTGCCTACTGTATGCATCTCCTATTGTAGATGCTGGGAAGAAAACAAAGTTCCTGTTCTCATGGAACTTAACATTATAATGGAGAAGACAGTAAACAGATAAGCAAACACGACGTGTGTACATGTGTTTATATATGTAGGGTAGGGTGCTGCAAGAGTAGTGGGGAGTTCTGTTCTAGAGGTGCTTGTCAGGAAAGGCCTCACTGAGGAGGTAGCATTTTGAGTACAGACCTGAGCGCAGTGCAAGAGTGAGCCTGGGCGATACCTGAAGGAAGAGTATTCTTGGCAGAAGGAACAGGATAGAGGCCTGAAGCTAGAGGGCCCAGCGTGACCGAGGGGCAGAAAGCCCAGTGTGGCTGGAGTGGAGCGAGCAAAGGGATGAGTGGTAGTGGAAGGTGAGTAAGCTGGGCGGTCACCAGAGACCATGGCAAGGACTTGAAAGTGTTGAGGACGCCTTGGAAGCTGGAGCAGGGGAGTGACGTGACATGACTTACGTTTTCAGGGGATTGCTCTGGCAGCTGTTTGGAAGAAGAATGTAGAGGGTCAAGAGGAGAAGCAGGAAACAACATTCTTGCTGTAGTCTAAGTAAAGGATGATGGTGGTTGTGGATTAAGCTGGTAGTGAAACAACGGTTTGATTTGGCTTATATTTGAAGGTAGAGGCGACAGGATTATATCTCTACTGGCAAGCCCATCCATCAGGTTATTGCATTATTAATTTAATTGAGACATGTCTATATAAAGTAATGAAGAGGAATTTCTATAATTTGGGTGAACACATCCACATGCCCTGGTGCTTCCTTTAGTTGTCTAGACTTCTCTTTAAGACAAGTATTTTTTGTTAGTGTAGGAGCCTAGAGATTGAATTCATTCCCTCCAGAAAGCATTTGATTCCTATGTGCCAGGCACTGTGATAAATGCCAAGGATACAAACGAGAGGGTGTCATTTCAGTCTATTTTACTCGAGCATGATTCCTTTTTAATGATGCTCACTTGTTAAGCATATCAGGCTAGTTATCCTACAGAATGCTCAGCCTTCTAGATTTTCCAGGTTGTGTTATTTAATTTAGCTTATTCCTCTCTCCCCTGCATGTCTTGTAAACTGGAGTTATACCTAAAGTGTTGATGATTGATGTTACACATTTTTGGTTAGAATACATCATAAATGATGTTGTATATGGTGTTTTTAAAGGCTCTCTATTTATTGGTATATACATTAAAATATTGCCCGAAAGGGTACCCCAAAATTCAACAGCAGTTACTTTAAGGATAAGAAGGAGGAGGTACCTTTTACTTTTCATTATGCCCTTTTCCTTTACTGTTTGAGTATTCTTACACTGTGTACACTCTACTGCTTAATCATCCACCCCATCCCTTCTCCATGGCTTCCTATTGCAGTGGAAAAAAATCTAGCCTCTTTGCCATGACCTCACCCTTGAACCACTCTTCCTTTCACAGACTGAGCTCTAGTTGGACTATCCTTTATTCTTTTTCTGAGGTTTCTTCCCTCTTAGGGCCTCTGCAGTTGCCCTTCCTCCTGCCATAGCTTTCCTGCAATGACTGTCTCCTCCTCCTCATCTCACTGTTACCTGTTCAGCGACCTGCCCAGCCCACATGATCTGAAATCATCTGTGCCACTACTACTTATTTTCTTACTCACTGTCTGAAATTATCTTGTTCATATATTTGCATACTAATTTATAGTCTGTTTTCCCTTTTTTTTCTGTCTTTTTTTTTTTTCTTTTTTTTTTTGAGACAAAGTCTCGCTCTGTTGCCCAGGCTAGAGTGCCACAGCGTCAGCCTAGCTCACAGCAACCTCAAACTCCTGGGATCGAGCAATCCTTCTGCCTCCGCCCCCCGAGTAGCTGAGACTACAGGCACGTGCCACCACACCTGGCTAATTTTTTCTGTTTTTAGTAGACACGGGGTTCTCACTCTTGCTCAGGCTGGTCTCCAACTCCTGAGCTCAAGCAATCCTCCGGCCTTGGCCTCCCAGAGTGCTAGGATTATGGGTATGAGCTACCGCGCCTGGCCTATAGTCTGTTTCTTTTTCATGACTAGATTATTACCTCTGTTACCTCTATTGAGGGAAAAGAATCAAGATTTTATATTTTTCAGGAATGCTATACGTAGTCCTATCCCAGTTGTTAATCAGGACCTTGCCTTAAGAAATAATGTCCTGACAATAATTCACTTGGTTTAAGGCAAAGTTAGGAAGTGAGCCTATTCAAATTATTAAATAAAAGGATAAGCTATGTATTTCATTCATAGAAATAGAGGCTAGCCTACTTCCTTGGTAATTTCTCAGCATGTGGTTACAGATGTAGGCTTTTATGTCCTGGGAAGTTGAGGTGTACTATGGCTTGGGTAGAGTATGACCACTTTTTTTTGAGACAGGGTCTTGTTATGTTGCGTAGGCCAAATTCAGAAACTTCTGGCCTCAAACAATCCTCCTACCTCAGCCTCCTGAATAGCTGGGACTACAGGTGTGAGCCACTGCACCTAGCTTAAGAGTATGGCTATTTAAAAAAAACTCTGCTCTCACCCAGTTGATTTCTACAGATGAGAGATCCAGCTTGTAGCAGCATAATCTGTACTAGAAGCCCTTTCAAATGGAAGCTGGTCCAGAAGGTTTGAAAACATAACAAGTGGGGTGATGTCTTCCAGTGGATTGCTAGAGTCTTACCCAAGACCAGAGTCCTGGTTAGGGTTTTTTTGTTTGTTTGTTTGTTTGTTTGTTTGTTTGCGACAGAGTCTCACTCTCTTGTCTGGGGCAAGTGCCGTGGTGGCAGCCTAGCTCACAACAACCTCCAACTCCTGGGCTCAAGCAATCCTACTGTCTCAGCCTCCCAAGTAGCTGGGACTACAGGCATGTGCCACCATGCCCGGCTAATTTTTTTTCTATATATATTTTTAGCTGTCCAATTAATTTCTTTCTGTTTTTTTGGTAGAGACGGGGTCTCGCTCTTGCTCAGGCTGGTCTCGAACTCCTGAGCTCAGAATGATCCACCCGCCTCGGCCTCGCAGAGTGCTAGGATTACAGGCGTGAGCCACCGCACCCGGCTCTGGTTAGGGTTTTGTTTTGTTTTTAATCCTTGCCATAAATCTAACACTAGGCGATTGTTTCTTTCATCAAGTGAGAAGAATAGAAGAAAAATCCAGAACTCTAAAACAGTTTTTCAAACGTTTTTCAAACATTTTTCAAACCATGATGTTTGCAAATTAAATATTCTGTTATGAAAGCAATATAATCAGCTTTTATTTGTGGTAATATTCCTTAATGTTTTGTGTAGGATCACACAAGAAAAGAATATCTATGTCTGGAAGTAACAGCTTTTAAAAAAGAGCATTTTTAAATGTAAAATTATGCATGAAATATACATTCAGTTTTGGCTTTGTTTACTAGGATCTATGTTTTCACAAGCTATGAAGAAATGGGTGCAAGGAAATACTGATGAGGTAAATTCAACTTTTAGTATAAAGAGATTTCTGTTTATAATTGCCACCCTTGTCTAAGTAAGGCTTTAAGTTTTTTCTTTCTTTACTTCCCATGTCTAAGCATCATGGCATAGCTGTGCTCCCCTTTCCATGATGTGACAATAAAGTGTGGGTCCTTCTTAGCATCTAAGAGTTGTCTGGTGGGAGCAGTAAAGGTAGCTTCAGTCCAGAGGCTATGGCCACTGAAGGATATCCATGCATTCAGGTTTCCATCATCAACCAGCAGGCTTCAGTAATCAGTGCAGAACAGAAGCAAAATGTTTCCTTCCCCACTGTCAGTTTTACTTTTAGAAGTAGATACTGGCTGAAAAAGATACAAGAAAAGGAAAAAAAAAGTAGATGCTTGCTTTTTTTTTTTCTTTTTTAATAGTTAAGTGCATTGAGAGATGGGGGTTGAAAAAGGAAAATGTTTTATTTTGACCACCTAACATAAAAGTAGTCATGTCGGGTACCCAGTAGCTGACTCTGGAAGACAGTGAATGACATGTTTATATAGCAGAGCCAGAGTGTGGCCCAGATTCTTTCATGAATGAGAATGTACTTCTTTATCCAAATAGAGATGATATGCATATGCAGTTGTGTTTAGAGCACTAGTTATAGATGCTTCTTGATCCTTCTGATGAGTGACCATTATCAACAGCTTAAATTACTTCCTTTAGGCCCAAGAAGAGCTAGCTTGGAAGATTGCTAAAATGATAGTCAGTGATGTTATGCAGCAGGCACAGTATGATCAACCATTAGAGAAATCTACAAAGGTAAGCATGACTTGTGTTCTAAACTAGTTTGTGTAAAACTGAAAAGTATTATTTTCTGAGTATATAGAAATGAAAAAGGATATAAGGGGCTTCTGTGTCTGCCTTCGAAGGATTAACTGCTGTGGGGATTGTCTTCTCATCATAAGCAACTACAAAACTGACAAACTAAATGAAATAACTATAATCTTGAAAGAAGAGTAACATCGAAGTGATTCCCTAGCTTACTGCCTAAACGGAGTTTCCAAAGGATAGAGAACGGGAAACCAAACAGTGCCCAAAGTTTGGAGAGCCTTATGACTAGAAGTTATAGGACAAGGTACCAGAAAAGAGGGAGCTGCCCAGAAATAGATCTGCAAGGATATTTAGAGAGGTCCCCTCGAGTCCTTGGCCAACTACTGGTCTGTATATATGTGAGTTGAAAATGCACCTGTCTAGGATAAGAACCCCCAGAAATTAGTAGCAGAGTACCTGGAACATGGAGCTAGGAAAGTTTGTGACCAGAAGGATCTGGCCAGAGTGGACAGACTTTGTAATACACAAGGCGTTGGGTAACGTCCTCACAAAGATTATGCCTTACTTCTGCAGCTAAATTAGTCCCAGAGTAAAGCACCTAAACCAAGTTTAAAAGCAAGTTTTGAAAGGATCAACTGCTCTCTCTGTAAGTAACAAGCACATGCCAAAACAAAAGCCAACCCTCTTAAAAGGAACATAAGGAACACAACAAAATTCAGTATTCCACAGTGTAGTTACGATGTCTGACATCCAATCAAAAATTACCAACCATGCAAGGAAGTAGAAAAACTTGACCCATAACCAGGGGAAAACTCAGTCTCTAGAAGCAGAGACCCAGAAGTGAGAAAGATGGTGAATATAGCAAAGACCATAAAATGACTGTTTTAAATATTAATGGTGTATTCAAGAATATCAAGGAAAACATGAATATAATGAGAGAAATAGAAGATAGTTTAACCCAAATGGGATTCCTTGGAATAAAAAATGTCAGAAATGAAAAATACATGTGTGTGGAGAACTTCTGGAAAAATAATTAATTAAAATAAATTTTAAAAAAATGAAAAATACATTGTATTGAATTAATAGCTGATTAGAAACCATTCAAGAAAAGATCAGTGAAAAACAGCAGAAACTATCCAAAATGAAGCACAAACAGAAAAAATACTGGGGGGAAAAGAACAAAGCCTCTGTGAACTATGGGGTAACACCAAACCATCTAACGTGTAATTTCAGTTCCGGACAAAATATACAGAAAAAAATTATGCAGAAAAATACATGCAATAATGATCAAAAATTTTTCAAATTTGATGAAAACTATAAACCCATTGATCCAAAAGGCTCACCCACCAGATCACAAGCAAAATAAACATAGACACCAAGACACATCATACTCAAGTTGCTGAAAGCCAGTAATAAAGAGAAAAATTTTTTATAAATAGCCAGAGAAAGAGATGTATTACCTACAAAAATAAGAATGACAAATCTTCTTGTTAGAATCTAGGCATGCTAGAAGAGAGCTGAGCCAACACTTTTAAAATACCCAAAAAGAAGTACTCAACCCAAAAGTGAAAATATCTTGTAAAAAATGAAGTTAAAATGAAGGCTTTTATCAGTCAAACAAAAGTTTAGAGAATTCATTACCAGCAGATACACAATTAAATCTTAAAGTTCTTCAGGAAGGAGGGAATAATACAGGTAGAAATTTCATCTATACAAAATAAGTGGCAAATAGATGAGTAAATGTAAATGATTCTTTTCTCATTTTTAAATATATATTAGAGATAATTATTTAAAGCAAAATAATAGCAATGTGCTGTGTAGTACATAACAGACATAGAAGCTAAATGTATGACAATGACACAAAGGACAGAAAGGGAGAAATGGAAGTAAACTGTTACAAGGTTCTTACACTAAATGGGAAGTGGTATAATGTTATTTGAAGGTATAGTGTGATAAGTTAAAGGTGTACATTGTAAACCTTAAGAGCAAATGCTAAAAACAGGAATAGCTAACAAGCCAGTAGTGAGAGAGAAAAATCAAACCATAAAAAATATTGAATTCACAAGATGCAAGAAAAGAAGAAAAAAGGAAGAAAGAATAAATGGAATAAATAGAAGATGATAGGTTTAAACCAACTCAGGTGTGTAATCCTAGCACTTTGGGAGGCCAACATGGGAGGATCGCTTGAGGTCAGGAGTTTGAGACCAGCCTGAGCAACGTAGCAAGACCCCATCTGTACTAAAAAGTACAAAAATTAGCCAGGCGTCATGACATGCACCTGTAGTCCCAGCTACTCGGGAGGATCAGGCAAGAGGATCACTTGAGCCCAGGAGTTTGAGGTTGCAGTGAGCTATGATGACACCACTGCACTCTACCCAGGGCGACAGAGCAAGAGTCTGTCTCAAAAAAAAAAAAAAAAAAAAAAAAAA